>WNWK01007275.1:0-95794 GCA_009830355.1 Cherax destructor | reverse complement strand
TACTCCACCTTCTCCCTCCTCCCGTCCTCCACACATCAACAACTCTTCAATAAATGTAAGTGACATGTTATTGTAAAATATTTGCATGTATTTATGTATTCTTTATTCAATTCTGTATTATTTAATGTCCAAAAGTTCTAAAAAATATTTTATTTAACTACTTTTGGAAGTCTTGGACGGATTAAATTTATTTCCATTATTTCTTATGGGGAAAATTGATTCGTTTTACGATTGTTTCGCTTTAAAATATGCCCTCTCTGACGGATTAATATCGTAAGTCGGGGTACCACTGTATAATGGTAGTGGGATTGTGTCAACTATCTTTGATATCATTTTAATGTCACCTTTGCACCATTTATAACATTTCTGGTATACAGTGGTACCTCGGTATACATCCGCTTTGGAATAAGTCTAACTTGGTATAAATCCTGTTTGGACGCAAAATTTTTTGCTTGGTATACGACTTTTGTTTGGAATACGATTCACGTGCTAGAACTTGTATGAGTCAAAAATGAGTCACGACACTGTGCGCTACCCTTGTTTACCTCTCTCTCGATGTGGAGGAGTTAGTGGAGGGGCACAGGGAAGAGTTGACCACTGAGGAGCTGCAGGAACTTGAGAAGGAAGAGCACAAGACTAAGATGGATGCACTCTCTTCAGGCTCGGAAGAGGAGATAGAGGAAGCCCCTACTTCATTAACCCTTTGGGGGTCGACAGGCCTTCTCGGAAACGTGTTCCTGGGGTCGAAAAATATTCGGGAAAAAACAAAATTATTTTTTCTTATGAAATTATAGTTTTTTTCTGAATCTAAATAGCTAAACAAAAATTTTTTGCGATCAATACTTACGGAGATATGGAGGCTTCAAGTTAACCCAAAATGAACCGATGACAGCAACATCGGCGACTTCCGGTTGGCCGGTAATCGTTTTTTTTTTTTTAGTTGTTTTCTTATGGATTTTTTTTCTTCAAATAACTTTTATGGACTGTGAGACCAATATAAGTGCTGTTTTTCAAATATTCACTCGCTATTTCTTATAAAATAATGCCACAAAGTTTGTTATCACTAGTTTGTTTACAAAACATATTTACAACAATGTACAATGTACAATTATGTTTATAACTATTGTTCAATCATATATATACACATATTGAGTCACTGCACATGTTTCTAGAAGTTCTGCAGCCTGTGGAAGTCTCTGAAACATGGTTCAATGCACAGTGGTGTTTCACATTCCACACACTTAAAACGAGTGTCTTTGCGTTGCTGTGGGCGTCTTTTTGTATGTGCACAGACATAACACCTCTTCTGAGCCTTTTTCTTGCAAGCAGTAGCAGGCAGTTTTGTTAGGAAGTGTTCACCACCAAGCCTCAGACGAGAGGGTAGTTGTTGGTAATTTCGTGGGCGGTTTTCTATTGCAGGTGGTGTTTCTTGGTACTTGGTGATTATTTGCCTGATAACAGACAAACAAAATTCGCCATATGGTGGTTTGTTTGTGGTCTTCAACTTATAAACATTATAAGCATTGAGCATGGAAATGTCCAGAATGTGAAAAAAGAGTTTTATGTACCACTTATAACTCTTTCTAACACAATCAGCAAACCCAATCTGCATGTCACATTTGTCCACTGAACGCATATTGAGAGTGTAGTCCATCACAGCTGCAGGTTTTAGAATGGGTTCATCGGTCTCTCTATTCACCCTGCCACTGTCTGCCATTTCATTAGGGTGAATTGATGACAACAGTGTGACATCTCGTTTGTCATGCCACCGAAATGCCATGATATCATTGGCAGCAAACGCCTGCATTGAACCTAGGCATATGCTTACGATTTGCACGCACTGTACCGCACACATCTGTCAAGTTCACTCGCAAAAAATCACTGAGGGAGGGGCTTGTGTACCAGTTATCAGTATATAATATATGCCCTTTGCCAAGATATGGTTCCATCATTGATCTAACCACATCACCAGAGATACCCAGTAACTTCCTGGTATCTTTCAATGTATTACTTCCAGTGTACACAATAATATCCAATACAAGACCACTGTAGCAATCATAAAGCACAAACAACTTTATACCAAAGCGTTTCCTCTTGCTTGGTATATACTGCTTGAATGACAGTCTACCTTTGAACAGAATCAGTGACTCGTCAATAACAAGCTTCCTGAAGGGATAAAAATACATATTGAATTTCTCTTTCAGATACAGAAACACATTCCTAATCTTATATAACCTGTCGGTTCTGCCAGGCCTGGTTTTGTCTGAGAAATGCAACATGCGTAGAAGTAGCACAAATCGATTCACTGGTATAATATCACTGAAAGCTGGTGTTGCAATCAATCTGTCTGTTTACCAATATGATTTGATACGGTGCTTATACACATGTGGCATAAGGATTATTGTGGCAAAGAAAAGATACATCTCTGCCACAGTTGTCTCCTTCCACTGGTGTAGACGTGATTTTGGTGAAAGAATCGTGTTTGTCATTGTGTAATCGAAGTATCTGTTGCTTTCCCTGATAAAAATGTCTATCAGGGGTTCGTCAAAGAATAACTGGAAACATTCCAGTTCAGTGGCATTGTTCCCAAGTGGACAAGATGGGCGTAATCCACTGTGACTTTCATCAAACTGATGGGGATTGGGAATAAAATTTGCAGCTTCCTGCCAATCCCACGTGCGGTCTGCTGGTGGGTACTGAATATTTACAGGTGGTTGTGGGGGTTGTGGAAGTGGAGGTTGTAGTTGTGGGGGTTGGTAGGTGGGTGAGGGTTGCCTTTGTTGTAACTGAGCTGACTCAGCGGCATGGGTGCCAGCATGGTCCACTGCTGGTGCCTTGCGCGCGGCACCACCACCACCACTACCTTCTTGTAGATTCGCTGGTACATCCGGCCCGGGTCTTCTCCAAATGGTGACCCGGCACCACTGCCAGTTGCATGCACATTTCTCATACCAATTGCAACGCTATCATCTTCATTTTCACTATCACTTCCTGTTGTACGCCCACGGGATGTACTCCGAGATGTACTTCTAACCCTTGGAAGAGCATATGGCACACTACCAGAGCGCATATACCATCGTATATACTGACGCTTCACTGGTGAATATTCCTCTTCACTCGCGCTACTGGAACTATTTCGAAGGGCTTGGAGTTCATAGTCACTATCAGTATCACCATTGCTCACATTTGAGTCCGGGATATGAGTAAATAGGAGTTTCCGCCTTCGTTCCGGTACAACTGGCCGTGAACAAGACGCCACAGCACCAGAGGTGGACGGCTGTGGGTCGTCTGGGTTTTCCTCACTTATACTGGTATTATGGTCACTAGTTTCGGTCACAACCGCCTCAATTTGCCGAGGAGTAAGGTGTTTCTTACTGCAAGGCATGGTGGAGAAGGTGTACTGAAATGGTGTTCCCACAATGCACCACTGGGTGCCCGATTTTTTTCCTACTGCGCACACTGACCGCGCAGACCCATTCTCTCATCCCTAGACCTACCAGCTGTTTCCCGCTTAATTTGAAGCCGCTAGAATTTATGCGTACTAGTACGGCACCAACCCCTGCTCGTAAAACGTACTAGTACGGCACTGAACCCGAAAGGGTTAATCAAGGAAATCTTTGCCAAATGGATGGACATCAAAAACTTTGCAGAGAAGTACCACCCCAACAAAGCCCAAACAAGCTGTAATAGCATTGTCTGGAATGACCAGACAATGTCACATTTCCGAAACATCCTGAGGAGAAGGCAGAAGCAAAGTTCTTTGGACAGATTTTTAGTAAAAGTCAAACCTGGTGAGCTTCAACCAGGTCCAAATAGGAAAAAGAGACAGAAAAGAGAAGGGGACTCTCCTTCCAAACAATAATAATAATATTTTTATTTCATTGCAAGTTTACATCGATAACATTTCCTCCTCCTCCCTTCTCAGCACTATCCTAGTAGGCACTCGATTCTTTTCAGCAAAGTAAAGTGAGGTTAAATTTGCATTTATTTCATCTAATTCTTCTGTATTTAAGTACGTATTTTAGTATTAAGCAGTGTTTAAATTACATATTTTAGTATTAAGCAATCTTTAAATTATTTTATACAACCCCATCAATGTACAATATGCCAATAACAATAGGATTTTTTTTTCAAGGGAACGGATTAATCATTTTCCCTATAGTATGTATTTCTTATGGGAAAATTCGTTTGGTATGTGTCCTGTTTGGTATAAGTCCAAGGTCCTGGAACGGATTAAGGATGTATACCGAGGTACCACTGTATTTTTAAATGTTTATACAGCAGTGCACTGTATATTGTAATAAACAGAATAGAGGAAATCAGCTCGAATATACATTATTTAGGTATGCTTACTACCTGGAGAGAGTTTACCTGGAGAGAATTCCAGGGGTCAACGTCCCCGCGGCCCGGTCTGTGACCAGGCCTGTGATCTGGTCAGAGAGCCCGTCATAAGTCCGAGTCGTTGGTAAACGAGTGCGTTGGTAAGTGAGGAGAGGCTGTATATATAAGTACCTGGTAGTTTGCACAGCATGGGAAAAAATATGCATGTACAGTATGTAGGTGAGAATGACTGGTGAAATGATGTCTTCATAGAAAACATCATTGTATGATAAATGAATATCAGCACAATTGTATATACTGTATCAGTCATAGGATTTTGATTTTTTCTATACAAAACACATGGTCATTTTATATATATATATATATATATATGGAAATCTTCAGCTTAAGATCTTTCACACATATCTATGCATCGTCAGGAGCTAAGAAATATTGCAAGAGTAGCAACAGGTGGAATGAGAGGAAGTTTTCTCAGAGTAAGGTAGCATAGTGATGCCAGCCGTTCCTCTCAGATATGGTCAGGACACAGGCACCCTACTCTGAGGAAACTTCCTCTTATTCCACCTACTGCTACTCTTGCAACACTGCATAACTCCTGATGGTGCATGGAAATGTGTGAAAGATCTTGAGCTGAAGATTTCCATCTCCCGTGGTTTGCTTGCACTGTTATGATCGCCTGTCTGCGATTGTATTGCATATATATATATATATTTATTTATTTACATTTTCTAATATTAGGCATACCAAAATCTTTGTTGTAAGACTTACTTAACTAGAATTTTGGGTCACTGGCAATACCTCTACTCACTTTATATAAATACAGGTTGACCATCACTAATCCGGCATCACTGGGACCTGTAGGGTGCCAAATTAGTGACTTTGCTGGATTACAGAGTTGTTAGGTTAAAATACAATTAACCCAATGGCGATATTTATGCATCGGCAATTTCACCCACTTTACACACTATTTTTGGACCATTCGATTGTTCCAGTCCACCAAACTTATAGCTATTTCACTAGTATTCCTTCTAAGTGTGCATATTAAGGCAAATAGATTATTGGGATTTATATCAAGAAGTGTAAGCAACAGAAGTCCAGCGGTTATACTACAGCTTTATACATCATTAGTAAGGCCTCACCTAGATTATGCAGCTCAGTTCTGGTCTCCATATTACAGAATTCATATAAATTCGTTAGAAAACATTCAGTGAAGAATGACAAAATTAATTCATAGCATTAGAAATCTTCCGTATGAAGAAAGATTGAAGTCCCTTAAATTACATTCACTTGTAAGATGAAGAATGAGAAAGGACATGATCGAAATGTATAAGTGGAAGATGGGTATTAACAAAAGGGATATAAATAAGGTCTTGAGGATATCTCTTCAAGAGAGAACCCGCAATAATGGATTGAAATTAGATAAGTTTAAATTTAGAAAGGATATAAGTAAGTATTGGTTTAGATATAAGGTAGTTGATGAGTGGAACAGTCTGCCTAGTAGGGTTATTGAAGCTAAAACCTTGGGTAGTTTCAAATTTAGGTTGGATAAATACGTGAGTGAGAGGGGTTGGATTTGAGTGGGACTTGCACATGAGTTAGTGGATATATCAGAGCTTATTGTTAGGGTAGAACTAAAGTGGGTCGGGCAAATATTGTTAGTGGTTTGGATTTGTGAAGGACCTGCCCAGTATGGGCCAACAGGTCTGCTGCAGTGTTCCTCCTTTCTTTTGTTCTATTCTGTTGATTGAGTACATGAAACTGAAAATTTACCTATTTCAACTACCCAATAAAGTGGCCAGAAATTGGTAATTTGGCCAATTTCACACAAATTTCAAGAGATGCCAATTTCAAAATAAGGTCCAGAATAAACAATGCAGACATTCCTGGCACTAAAATAACATTTTCTCTGTTCATTAGTCACGTCTCCAAGTCCCTCTTATATTACGCTTGCTTTCCATTTTGAATTTTTATTCACACAAAAAATAGAAAATTTACTCTTATGCAGACTACTGCATTATTGTAATACTGTAATTGTATAAATAATGTCAAACCATTTGTGACGGCGTATTAGACCGGCCAGTTGGACACTTACTGGATGGTGATGTTATTTGTTTGCTCTTGAACATCAGCAAAAATCGAACATTTCCACTCTTTGAACTCAACTTCAAGGTACTTTCCACCATGAAACCAATCAAAATCATATCTATTTCTGTAATATATCTTGCACTCTATCAAATGTGACCAAAAAACAAAAATACAACCATAAAAACCATACAAACATACACTGCAAAGTTGCTGTTTTACACCAAAAACACAGTTACAGTTTTTTTCTCATGCACTGCGTGCTTCTAAGCCACCTTATCTTTTATGGACAATGTACGGTGTATGTGCTTTACATAACGAGAAGCATTTCTTTTATTCGTTGGAACCATGGCTAGGGTTAAGAGTCAGCAGGTTATAACAATAAATGGAGATAAAGAAACTGGAATGACTTATGCAGCAAGTAGCACCACCAAACAGTAGTGGCAGGTTGGTGTGGCAACCCCGGAAATTTGAAATTATGCTAGCCAAAATTAGTGCCGGATTACTGATGAAACCGCATTACTGATTGCCGAATTAGTGATGGCCAACCTGTACTAGAGTTTATAGGGCTCTAACCAAAAATATGCTTGTAAGGGCTCTGATTCAGTGAAGTTTGACTTGAAAATATGATGTGAATTATCAGAATCCTGGTTAAACAGGCTTTCCAATAATCAAGGCAAAGGTATACTCTATTCTGCATTAACAAGTCTATAAATGTGGACACACAAAATATTCACTCCATTAGTATATTACAATATTCATGTTCACTATTCTTTATCAAAACATTTGAATATAATCTGTCATCACTGGAAGTCACTGCACATTAAAAATTTTCTGTGGATTTAGTTGTTCAAATTCAATGCTTGTATATACAGTAACTGTTCAGAGATGCAAAGAGACTGATAAAAATATACAGTATAATGTCTGCCACAAATATTGACTAGATTGTTTTACCAATTAGTTTTTAATGTCTGCTATTTGCATCTGGAAAATTTTCTAAAGAGAAAAGTCAATAGCAAGTGAAAAAATTCATCAGTGAATGAGCTATAACAATATCCAGTCACTCGAGTATTGGCAACCTCAGACAAGTTTAGTGAATAAAAATTCTTCTTTTACACACACACACACACACACACACACAAGAACACAAGTTTTCAGCCTTTAATAATTAACTGCTGAATGATGCTTTACTAAAAGCTGAGGAAAATATGTTAACAATACAGTGTGTTCACCCAATGCAAATTGCTGCTAAGGCAAGTTTGAGGCTGCATTTATACTCACCCCAACACATCAGTGCAGTGGTTCAACTTAGTAGTACTTAACCCAGTCAAGTTCAACACATCAGTACAGCAGTTCAACTTACTGGTATTTAACCCAGTCAAGTGAGTGATACTAGCATGTTTTGACTGTGCCATAATAAGATCAATTTGAGTTTTCAATATTGTGGATGCTGTAATTGGAAACCATTTTGAGTAAATATAGAAGACTGATAGATAGATGATTGGAGGTTGGGATAGTGGGGAAAATTTTAAAAGGCAGGCAGGTACCTTAGAAGAGTAGCAATTTATTAATTCTTATGTCTTTCATCTATGAAAGTATAACATAATTAGTAATATGATACAGTAATGGTAAAAGAAATGCAAATGGTAACATGAGAAGAAAATACACAAAATAGGGATAATGACAGAATTAGGTGGTATTGTCATGAAAAGATAATGCACAAATGATGACACAGTATGTACATACATAATTAAAGTACACTGAGACATACATATGTATGTATGTACATATGTGTGAGAGAGAAAGGGAGGGAGGGAGAGGGAGAGAGACAGATATAAATATATAGATAAATAGAGATAGAGAGATATATATAGAAATAGATATGGTGATGCTGGAGCAGTGATCAGAATTAATGGGAGAGTGTTGGAACCTAGGGATGAAGGAGATATCCTAGGAGTGAAATTTGGTTCCAAACTGTCTATGAAGAACCACATAATAAAACTTAAAAGCAAGGCAACCAAGAAGCTAACAGCACTAAGATATATCTCATACCTGCACAACAGTAGGGGATGTAAAACTGTACAAAGCATGTGTGCTCACACCTTGAGTATGCTCCACTTTCTTGGATTGTCTGCCCTGCATTTCATCAATGACTCAACAAAATAAAGAATAGAACAAGACGACTCATCTCTCACCTGGACCTGGCCTGGATAGATCTGTCATTTCAGCAGAGCCTTCAACACCAGTAAGATGTGGGTGGTCTTACTGTTATGCACAAGGCCAATGTTGTCAAGATACCACACTTGGCTCCACTTCATGGACAGTGAGAGGTAGCTTCTATAGAATAAGGCAGGCAGCAAACAGCAACTACACTCTGGCTGTACCCTTCTCAAGAACTTCACTTCATCTGAATCATTCATTCCTAGAATGACTAGAGTCTGGAACATACTTGTACAGCATAACATCATTAATGAAATTAAGTCAGTTGACAAAATGAAAATGCTGGTCCACAGATGGTTCCAGCTTCAAACAGGCCTGGATAGATCTGTCATTTCAGCAAAGCCTTCAACACTAGAGATATGGGTGGCCTTTCTGTACAGCATAACGAAACCAATGAAATAAAGTCAATTGAATAAATAAAATTGCTGGCCACAGATGGCTCCAACTTCATCCTGTTCCTTATCTGTATGTCTCTTAATAATAAAAGGCGCAAAGTTGACAGTCTAGGCGCATTTTAGGCATTGGCAATTTTGCCCACTTTGAGTCCTAGTTTAAGCTGCTGGAGGAAGAAGACAGCAACACATATGTACTACACTACTCATGGCACAGAGCAATGTACGCCCCTCTCAGCTCACCTAAATTCATCATTACATTAGACAGGTTTTAATCATGATTTGTTTTCCAAAACTAAATACCCAAAACTAAATGCTCAGTACTTAACTCTACCTACATAGCTACCAACTCACTCTCCACTGCCCCTAGCCTCAGAACCCCAAAAGTAAATGCTCAAAGTACAATAAATTCTCATATTTTAACCTAATGCAAATGTTGAATAACATATATTTATAATTGTATAATTAGTGCAACCTGATCAACCTATGTTTTGTATGTCTAGTGTTAAGTAATCAGTAATCTATTAACCCTTTGACTGTCGGAGGCCCCATTCTGAAACTGTCATTCTATGTCGGAAAATTTTGGAAAAAAATTTTTTTTATTTTTTCTTATGAAATGATAGAGAATCTTTTCCCAATTGTAATGACACCAAAAGTTTGAAATTTGATTGAAAACTTACGGAATTACACTCTCACAAAGTTAGCGATGTCAGTGATATATACGCATCGGCGATTTCGCCGACTTTGAGCCCTATTTTAGGCCAATTCCATTGGGACAGTCGACCAAACTCATAGCTATTTCTTTAGAACTCCATTTATTCTATCGATTGAGTACAAGAAATCACCAATTTACCGATTTCAACTACCCAATAAAGTGGTCAGAAAATGGCAATTTCGCCAATTTCATGCAAAATAAAAAAGATGTCAATTTCAAAATAGGGTCCAGAATAAACAATGCAGACATCCATAGCACTAAAATAAGATGTTATCTGTTCATTAGTCATGTCTTTAGGCCCCTCTTACATTACTCTTGCTTTCTATTTTGATTTTTTATTCACACAAAAAATAGAAGATTTATTGTTATGCAGACTATTGCATTATTGTAAAAACTGTATAAATAATATCTGTGCACTTGTGAAAGAATATTAGACTCACCAGTTGATGTGTATTGGACGCATGGTGTGATTTGTTTACTTTTGAACATTGGCAAAAATCGAACATTTCCGCTACTTTGAGCTCAATTTCAAGATCGTTTACATCATGAAACTAATCAAAATCATCTCTATTCCTGTAATATGTTTTCCATTCTATCAAATGAGACCATGAAAAAGATAATACAACCATAAATACTATACGAAAATACACCTCAAAGACGGCATTTTAATTAAAAAACATGGTCGGAGTTTTTTTTTTCTCATTATGTACTGCTTGCTGCAGGATTTTTTTTATACTGCGCACACTGACCACACAGACCCATTCTCTCACATGTGGGCCTACCAGGTTTCTCCTGCTTGATTTGAGGCCGCTAGAATTTAGGCGTATAAATACGTCCGAAACATTGGCTCGTAAGACGTATATATACGTCCGAAACAGTCAAAGGGTTAAGTTTAGAATGCCCCTAATGCCAAGGCATGATAGTCAATCTCTTTGCACTAAAAACAACCTAAGTAAATATATTTCCTACAATATGTCAACCACATTGTAAACTTGCAAGGAAATAAAAAAAAATTAAATTTGAAATTTGAAATTGAACTTTGATATTTGAAATGACAATATTTACAGTTATAACACTAATATTGCCTTATTAAAATTACGTTAGTTTGCCCAAAGTGCTCTGCACATAAAGGGGCTTTTGGCATGTACACCTAATTGTTATACGTACTCCTTTGTACAAACATGTATCATGCAAAAAATAAAAAATAATTATTATTAATTTGTTAAATGTATCTTATGAAAATATTTTAACTCAAAGTTATAACTGATAGTTCACTTATTGTGACTCCTGGAGATGTCTAGTAATGGGAAGAATATCTGTGGGCACCTAGTACTTAATGTCTGATTGTGGGCAATATGCAGTGAGGGTATGCTGGCACAGCTTCTCATACCTTCCCAAAACTATGTACAGTTACTCTTGATGTATCTCCTAAGTTAATGTCAAAAATGCTCAATGTTATTTTCCTTAAGATAATCTCAATTCAATATTACCATTCGAGAATCTAAACACCTGTAACAATCTAATATCATCATATAATAATTTAAACAGTACAATTTCATCATATTGTAATTTTGAAAACAATTTTTAACTAGAATAAACTCAATAAATTTCTCTAATATTAAGTACATAGTCTTTAAGTTACTAGATTAAGCTGCCCCTAATGCCATGGCATGTCAGTGGCTCTCCTTGCACTCAATTTACATTGTAATCACCAATACCTATGTAATCTGCAATCTGCAAAGAAATAAAATTTACTTTACTTTACTTTACTACTAAGTTTAAGCTGTAAAAAAAACTACAGAGAAGATCTTTTAGACTTAACATTGAGGTACTTAGGACAACTTACAATTCAACCACAAACATCTGGTGCAAAGCTAGTCACTAAGGAGGGTTGGAGTTGTAAGCTATTGGGCACTTTTCAGAGCTAGATCTTGGCAGAGTCTGATACAAGTAAAACAACAGATTATTATTGTCATTATAATCACATAAAAATGTCAAATCCATAGGGGTTATACAACACCAAGGGTAATGGAGGCAATCAGATTTGGTACAAGAAGGAAAGAGTAGCATAATTCTCTGGGTCAAGAGCCCTTCACAAGCATCAAGACATCTCTTTGAAGGAACAACAGTGGATAAAGTGTTCCACTATATTCTGAATTGCACACCAAGGATAGAATGTGCTGTCTACTAGGTGTAACCAAAACAGTTGTGCTGCCATCTGGGGATGTCAAATATTCAAAAACACCATGACAACATCTAGGAGTTGGTTTCCAGGATGAGCCTAGGAACAGAGGTTGCAGGAATTTCAAGTAAATCTCAGCTGAGAAAGCTGAGAGCTAGCACAGAGTGAGAGCCAGTGATGACAACAGATCTGCCATATTGCTGGGGCCAATTTGTTTATATCTGGCAGATATATTTATGCCAGCAGAAAATGCCACATAGCTGCCATCTGATCCATGATCTTATGGGATGTATGCCACTGAAATTTGATGAACTAGGTTGGCATAAAAAAAATATACACCAGTAATAGGAGGCATAATATGTCTCACAAGGGTGCAATAGGATACAGACTGTTTAGCAAAAATAAAAAAAAATGGAGTTTGTGTAAGGAAACATGTACTGTGGCAAAAAGCACACTTGCATGAAGGACAGGTAGGCCTTGGTAAAATGTGGAATAGACAATCAGATGTAGTCAAGAAATGTGTACACAGGGTAGAAGTGGCAAGTGCAATTTGAAGGGGGTGTGGAGTAGGACCTGGGAGTCTTAAGAGTGGATAATGAAGTATGTAACCAAACCAAAACTGACAATAGTGAGACAACCACTGAAATGGGGTTGAACACACATGCAAGTGCATGCTACAAAAGGGTTAAGAAATATGGAGCAGGTTAGGATATTTGTAGTGTAAAAGTCTGCAGAGTAGACTAGGACCAGACAGGCTCTGGCCAAGGAGGAGAGGAAAGCTCCTTATGCTATACATAGAGCCACATTGTGTATATGCTGGATGCAATTTAGAATGGAGGGCACTGTAGAACCACATTCAAGTTTGCTCCATAACACTGCCACATAAAGGGTAAAAAGACACAATCCAAACCCTGAGTAGCTGGCGTATAATATTCAGACATCTTGCAGAAGACTGTTTCAAGTAGTCAATATGCTTAGCCCACATCAAATGAGGTCCATCCAGTACCATTCCATGCCATCTGTGAGAAGATACCAGCTGAAAGGGTGTACAATTAACCACAAGTGCAAGTAATGTCAGGGTGTACAATTAACCACAAGTGCAAGTAATGTCAGGGTGTACAATTAACCACAAGTGCAAGTAATGTCCTAAGGCATTTGTTAGTTCTGTACAGTAAAGCCCCTTAGTCTTCACTTGACAGCATTTACTGTTAGATCCTAGGTATGCACCCATGCAATGGTATGGTTTATAACAACCTGGAGATAATGTACTGTACATCTGTAAATGTAGTATTAAAAAGAGGAGAATTATGGTATCAACATAGTATTCTATTACAGAAATACCCAGAGGAGCAGTATGCCATAATAGATGAGAGGAAGAAAGAAAGGCAGGGTTTAGGACTAACCCCTCCAGAACACTGTGGAGCACATGCACAAAATCACATCCCAAATAAGACCACAAAAAGAACTAGTTTCCCTTATCCTCTCACTTATCTTCAATTTTCAGTTTATAAAATATGTGGATGGTATGGTATAAACAAGTATAAGTGAACAGTACCTGAAGAGTACAATACAGTGGACCCCCGAGTAACGTAAAAACTTCATTCCAGAAGCCTGCTCAAGTGCCATTACCGAACGAATTTACTCCCTTAAGGAATAGTCACGTAGGTTAGTCTATTTCAGACCCCCAAAAATACACTTCCACAAGCACTTACAATATTATACTTACGTACATAATTGTACGATTTCCGGGGTGTTCGTTACTCGGGGGTCCACTGTATAGTGGTTTGATATTTAGTTGACAGAGTTAAAATAAAAGTCAAGTACAGTGGACCCCCGAGTATCGTAATTAATCCGTTCCAGGAGCTAGTACTTAACACGAAGTTTACGAAATTTGAACCATTATTTCCCATAAGAAATAATGTAAATACAATTAATCCGTTCCACAAAAAAATATTCACATATAAAATAATTAAAAACAATATATATATATACATTTACTTACCTTTATTGAAGAGTTGCAGGCATCTGGAAGATAGAGTAATGAGTAATGAAGGTCCTCTTGGGCATTTTCTTCCAAAACAGGTCTGTTTCATCACAATTAAACACTTGTTGGGGGAGGAATTCTTCAGCCTCTAGGAAGGGAAATCCCCACTCCCTGCATGCCTGCTACACTCCTTGCATGCCTGCTACACTCCCTGCATGAATGCTACACTCCCTGCATGCCTGATACACTCCCTGCATGCCTGCTACACTCCCTGCATGTCTGCTACACTCCCTGCATGAAAGCTACACTCCCTGCATGCCTGCTAAACTCCCTGCATCAATGCTAAACTCCCTGCATGCCTGCTAAACTCCCTGCATGCCTGCTACACTCCCTGCATGCCTGCTACACTCCCTGCATGAATGCTACACTCCCTGCATGCCTGCTAAACTCCCTGCATGCCTGCTAAACTCCCTGCATGCCTGCTACACTCCCTGCATGCCTGCTACACTCCCTGCATGAATGCTACACTCCCTGCATGCCTGCTAAACTCCCTGCATGCCTGCTACACTCCCTGCATGAATGCTACACTCCCTGCATGCCTGCTACACTCCTTGCATGCCTGCTACACTCCCTGCATGAATGCTAAACTCCCTGCATGAATGCTACACTCCCTGCATACCTGCTAAACTCCCTGCATGGCTGCTACACTCCCTGCATGAATGCTAAACTCCCTGCATGAATGCTAAACTCCCTGCATGAATGCTACACTCCCTGCATGCCTGCTAAACTCCCTGCATGCCTGCTACACTCCCTGCATGAATGCTCCACTAACTCCATGAATGCTACCACAGGGGTGCCACTAGGAAGCTTCTTTGGACCCATGGTGACTTATTTCACAGTGACAATCACTAAAGCACCAAAAAAAACACCAAATGTAGTGTGAATGTTTGAAAGAGCGCGCTAGGTAATGTTCTCTCAATGGTAAACAATGCTTCACTGGCGGCGTCCTGCGTCCCGCGCAGGCGCGGAGCAGGCGGACAGGTCTAATACGTTACGAAACACGAGCGGTTTTACGATTCTCGAAATCGTAAAAAGCTTACGAAACACGATGTTTACGAAGTAAGAACCTTACGAAACTCTGGGGTCCACTGTACTCTTTTATTTTAACTCCCCAGTGTGGTCGGTTAGTTCAATTAGTATAAGAAGTGTGGTGATTAACACTGTCACAACAGTGCTCCAGGACTAAGAAGGCATCCATAGTGTTCCAACCATGGCTAGCAGAACTAAGTGAAGGTTACAACCCCAGTTGTTTGTGTATCAAAGAATTCCAAAGATAAAAATTCTACACCAAGTTTTAGATTTATACAACTGAATCACTTAAAGTGAATAAACTTTTATGAAATAATTTCAACGAGTCCAACTATTACTGCATCTGTAAGTGCAGCTTCTTGACTTTGAAATGTTTATAAAAAACTTTATGCTAATAAGTCCCAAAGCCAAATCTACTCTTCTTAATTGGAAAGGAATTATTGAGGACTCTTCAAAGCAAGCCTCACTTTATAACACTCTTCAAAGCAAGCCTCACTTTATAATACAATCATAATTTATTTCACTTTGAAGTCAAGAAGGCTTCCATTAACCTATGTTTAAACACCAACTTACATAACATTTTGCTTCCTGTTTTATTTGTTAAACACCTAAATGAATCTATGAGATTGCACCTTTCACCTTTCTGCATGAAGGAAGATATAAAGTAATGAACATAGCTATCATACAAAGGTTGAGTAAAAAAGTTTAAGGTAGGAGCATTATATCCTCCCCTCAAGGAAGGTGCCTTGATGAGTAAGACACATGTGCAATAATTGGGTATCATTATTGTTGAAATGTTTCACCTACATCACAGACTACTTCAGTCATATACCGAGAATAAATATTGGGACAGCAGGAATAGTGGCAAGGTAAGGATGATGTGAGCAGTCCATCAACCTTGAAGTAGTTAATGAGGTGGTCAGTCCCTCAGCCTGGAGAAAAGTTCAGCTCCAGGCAAGGGTTGGGCCTATTGAGCTGAACTTTTGGAGAAATTTATCTCCAACAGGGGCCAAACAGCATAAGGGGACTGTGTGACCCTTCTCTCTCTCATTCTGACACGAGGATCAGATCTTGCAAGATCAATCTGAGTGAGCGAGCGAGCAAGTACCATGGCAGAACCTACCGATGACCACATAGAGTTATTTGTGGATGAACTGCAGTCACAATTAAACCCGAAAGATGTTGCACGTAGCTTGTCTCACTGGTTCACTGACCATGTTACTTATTCATGCTCGAACGATCATTAAGGAAAACTGAAGCAAACATACAGTGTTGAAATTCCAATAGTTATCTATGCTACACGAGGTATTGCTAGTAATTCTCCGTACCTTGAACATTAAACATGAACATATTACTGCTGACGAGTGAAACTCGTGAACAAGTGATGACAATTCGAGTAATGTTGAAACAATTTGAAAGTATATGGCATGTTGAACAGACTAAGTGAACGAATACTAGTGTGTACAATGAAATCCATGTGTTACTAAACGATTATTGTATTAATGTTGGTAGAATTACCAACAATATGTTAAGTAAAAGGACACACGTGCAACTAATGTGACATTTTATTGTGGCAACGTTTCACTCTCCAGGAGCTTTATCAAGCCGTTACAAACAATACATGGACACAGAGGGTATATATAGTATATTAAACGATTATTCACTGTGACTAGAGTGACAAAGGAAGAGTGAAATCATCCTACCTTCAATCAAGCCATTGATATCGGTGGCTAGACAAGGAAGTGTCATATGGGTATGATATACACACCAAGTAAGTCAAACTCCTCTTACACATTTGCCTGGTCACTGCAGTGTATACTATTAAGTGTAAGGGTGATTGGACTAACCATTATGACGCCATGACACAAGGGTGATTGCCCAAACCTAGGTAAGACTTGCCCATGACTTTCCAGGTGATATACATACCTGAAATATTGGAGAATATAGGTCTTCAGGGTGAGTGTTTACCCTGGTCATAATCACTCTATTACAGCCTCATGGGACAAAAATAGCTGACCCATCAAAGGAGACCCTAGGCTGCAACTGCTGGTGTTGTAAGCTGTCAACAGCTTAGAACACCAGCAATGGTCTTTAATGTACATTAATATACCTGGGTGCCTCTGCAAAGACAGTGATATTGTGTGAGTGATGATGAAAGTGTTTCTTTCTTTTTTGGGTCACCCTGCCTAGGCTGTTGTTGAAAAAAATATCAAGTAATATCCAACAGAACTCTTCTCCAGGCTGAGGGACTGACCACCTCATTAACTACTTCAAGGTTGATAGATTGATTAGATCATCTTTACTTTGCCACTATTCCTGATGTTCCCATATTTATTATCTGTATGTAACTGAAGTAGTCTACAGTGTAAGAGAAACATTTCAACAATAAAGATACCCAACTGTTGGACGTGTCTTACTTATCAACTTGTTCGTATTGTGTACCATTTTTATAGGTTCCTTGATGCAGCTGAGAGGCTCTTCAGCTAAGGAATTGGGGTTAACCTACCCTTCCTTTAATCAAATCTTATTGCCTCCTATTTTCCAAGTGTTGTATGATCTTACTTTATATCACTCTCTAATCTACCCTTACCTCACCTATGGTATTTGTGCTTGGGAACTGACCATGGCCAATCACCTTAAACTTTTAATAACCCAACAAAAAGCTGCGGTGATCACAAACTCCTGCGCCAGACAACATACCCCACCACTCTTCAAGAGCTTGAACTTACTTAATATACAAAATATACACACTTATTATTGTGTCTACTCTATATACAGAACATTAAACTCCAATATAAACCCTCCGCTCAAGGTTCTCCTAGACAGCTACAACAAAACACACAGGCATAACATGAGGCACAAAATACTTCTTGACATCCCTCGTGTCCGTCTCACACTGCAGAAATGCAATGCACATGAAGGGCTCGAAGATCTGGAACTCTTTGCTTGAACCAGCAAGAGGTCCCCTGCCCACAAATCAATTTAAGACTATGTATACTTAAAAATCATCTCATCTTTCAATAACAACCATACACACACTATGCTAAACTATAACCAAATTTAAAGCAACTCTCCCAAATATTTTATTATCCCTTAACTATTAAGCCATTATTACATACCTAAAAATGTATGTTTGTATCATAAATTGTACTACAGTAGACCCTCATTTAGCACGAATTCATGTTGCACGTTATGGGTATTGCACGATTGAAGAATTGTGGCACATTCTTATCTAACACGACGTAAAACTAACATTACACGGTTCAGCTGGAGGGGAAAATTTTTTGAGTGCGCGGTCGCCCGTGGTGGGTTAAACCACTGAGTCAATGACTGACTTGACTGACTTACTGAATGACTTGACTGACCTGACTTACTGACTGACTTACTGAATGACTTGACTGACATACTGAATGACTTGACTGATTACTGAATGACTTGACTGACTTACTGAATGACTTGACTGACCTGACTTACTAAATGACTTGACTGACATACTGAATGACTTGACTGACTTACTGAATGACTTGACTGACTTACTGAATGACTTGACTGACTTACTGAATGACTTGACTGACTTACTGAATGACTTGACTGACTTACTGAATGACTTGACTGACTTACTGAATGACTTGACTGACTTACTGACTGACTTGACTGACTTACTGAATGACTTGACTGACTTACTGAATAACTAGACTGACTTACTGACTGAGTTGACTGACTTACTGAATGACTTGACTGACTTACTGAATGACTTGACTGACTTACTGACTGACTTGACTGACTTACTGAATGACTTGACTGACTTACTGAATGACTTGACTGACTTACTGAATGACTTGACTGACTGACTTACTGACTTGACTGACTTACTGACTTGACTGACTTACTGAATGACTTGACTGACTGACTGACTTGACTGACTGACTGAATGACTTAAAGTTAGAGACACTCAGTACAACCATCGACTTCAGTTCCAGAACCTCTACTATCCACCTCAGCCCAGTAGGGCCACAGCATAACTCTCCACTCTCTTCATAATCATCCACAAACACCAGCACCCACAATTTAAGGTAAATACTATTATTTCTGTTACATTTGTAGTCTTAAGCAGTAAAAACAACATAATACATCACGATAATGAACTACAATTACATATTCACTTTTATTTTTGTAAGATCTGTTGGTCTAAAAAAACTTGTTTGGCTTTTGGGGACTCCCAGGAACGTAACCCTATTTTTCCCATAAGTTCTTTTAATTATCTAACACGATTTTATCTAACACGATGTTTTCAGGAACGTAACTACCATGCTAAATGAGGGTCTACTGTACTTATAATACTGTTATCAGTTTCATCTACATCAAACAATAAAGCTTATTAACTAAAAAAATTGGCTACCTCATATTAATAATAGAGTAAAATATTGAATACTATTTGAAATTTACCACTCTAGACTTAAGTAGTTTTTAAGTATTAGGTTAAGTCTGTCCAAAATGCCCGGCATGATAGTGGCTTTCTTTGTACCAATCAAATTATGAAATATAAAAACACATTGTAACTTTTGCAAAGAAATAAAATTTTGTTTTGTTTTGTTTGTTTGTTTTGTAGTGTTCCTCCAAGAAAATCAAAATAATAATGATCTAAGATTATTATTATTATTAATCAAAAGAAGCGCTAAACCAATTCTGGAATTCATTACCAGTAAATATTAAGATAATCTTGTCTGAAAATCAATTTAAGAATCAACTCAAAAACCACCTACTCACCCAAACCTAAATGATCATGCTATAAACTACTTTGAAAAATGCTCATTGTTACTTTCCTATACGATAATCTCAATTTTTAATAATATGTTACTATTATGTTACCCCCTACTCATATTATAAGTTAATGTCAAAAATGCTCAATGTTATTTTCCTTAAGATAATCTCAATTCCATATTATCATTCAAGAATCTTAACACCTGTAACAATCTAAGATCTAATATCATTATATAATAATTTAAACAGTAAAATTTCATCATATTGTAATTTTGAAAATAATTTTTAACTAGAATAAACTCAATAAATTTCTCTAATATTAAGTACATAGTTTTTAAGGACTAGAATAAGCTGCCCCTAATGCCATGGCATGTCAGTGGCTCTCCTTGCACTCAATTTACATTGTAATTTCCCATACCCATGTAACCTGCAATGAAATAAAATTTGTTTGTTTGTTTGTTTATATATTTATAAATTATTTTGTAGTTAACATTTGTAAACAAGGTTTTTTTTTTTTAAACGAACTGGCCATATCCCACTGAGGCAGGGTGAACTACAAAAAAAACTAAAGTTTTTCTTTTTAAATTTAGTAAACAAGGTACAGTGGTACCTCGAGTTTCATACAGCTCCCAACTTGAACAGTTATATAAGTGTATTATTGTTAGTGCTTTTGTAAGTGTATTTTTGGGGGTCTGAAATGGACTAATCTAATTTACATTATTCCTTATGGGAACAAATTTGTTGGGTAATGGCACTCGAACAGCCTTCTGGAACGAATTATGTCTGAAACTCAGGATACCACTGTATTACTGTATTATAATAATAAATAACAAGTAAATAATATAAGCTGTTAGGTTTATGTTTGTTGATTATTTATCTAGAAAGGAGCAAATAAATGGAAAAATATTTACCTAGAGAGGAGCAGGGTAGGTCCTGACATACAAGGTTCCAAGTTACAAGAGTTCTCACTTACAATATTAGAACTTTCGACCCAGTTACTTTCTTACGAACAAGTGTTGTGCACTTTCAACAGTGAAGACTAATTACACAGATGGAGAAAGGTTCACAGAAGGTGGTGCTATGCTTTGGCTGGTGGTTGGAAGTAAACATTTTACCAATGCTTTCTTTACTCTCACCTCTACATGGTGCCTGCCGTATATTTTGAGAACTTACCTTGGAAAACAGCTGTTCATCAGGTATAGAAAGCTCAAGAGTACTGGTAGTGATACCCAAGTGCTACAGAAAAGGAAATCTATGACCTTTGATATGATGTGCATATATGCAAATAAAAAAGAATACTGAAGGTAAAATACTGGGTAAAAAATCTTTTTGAGAAAAATTTACTGAAATCAGATGTGGAAAATTAGGACTCAGAAATTTATGTTGTAATTTGTGGACCTACTGCATACATATAGTGGAAGAGTACTTACCTAGAAAAAAGTATACATATGGTAGAATATTCCCTTACAGAAGAGTATACATGTGGCCTAAAAATATTGTATTTTAGAAAGAAAATCATATATGTATACTGTGTACGAATATTACCCAGTATAATATGTATTGGGTCATTATTTACTTTGGCTGCTCAGCAGAGTTGGACGATAAATTTATAGTTTACACTATATATATTAAGTAGGATTTGCAATGGACATTTTCATGGGGGCAAATTATTAAATAATTTTTTAGGTTAGATTTAGGTTATATAAGTTGAGACTGGAATAAGATGGGTTCTGACTCAACCCAAGCAAACCAAACCTAACCTTATATAACCAAAAACATACATAACCTAACCTAACAAATAATACGTATATATATTTATTCTGTCTCATAAACATGCAAGGTTGCAGGTATGTCTTGCTACTTCTACTTACACTTAGGTCACACTACACATACAGCCTCCGGTGGCCTAGTGGGTAAAGCTCTTGCTTCACGCACGGAGGGGCCGGGTTCAATTCCCGGTGGGGCAGAAACATTTCGAAGTGTTTCCTTACATACACATACACACCCACATATATACAACAGGCCTAGTGTCTAATTGACATGTGCCTAGGACAAAATGGTAACTAACATGCATGTACAAGCATATATATACTAACCCCTCTGGGTTTTCTTCTATTTTCTTCCTAGTTCTTGTTCTTGTTTATTTCTGCTTATCTCCATGGGGAAGTAGAACAGAATTCTTCCTCCATAAGCTATTCGTGTCGTAGGAGGTGACTAAATGCTGGGAGCAATGTACAAACTACTAAAAACAAGGAAAAAAAAAACTTTATAAAATTGGGATGTTTGAATGTGTGTGGATGTAGTGCGGATGATAAGAAAGAAATGATTGCTAATGTTATGAATGAAAAGAAGTTGGATGTCCTAGCCCTAAGTGAAACAAAGCTGAAGGGGTAGGGGAGTTTCAGTGGGGAGAAATAAATGGGATTAAGTCAGGAGTATCTGAGAGAGTTAGAGCTAAGGAAGGGGTAGCAATAATTATGTTGAAGTATCAGTTATGGAGAGAGAAGATGGAATATAAATGTATAAATTCAAGGATTATGTGGATTAAAATAAGGGTCAGATGTGAAAAGTGAATCATAATAAGTGTGTATGCACCTGGAGAAGAGAGGAGTGTAGAGGAGAGAGAGAGATTTTGGGAGATGTTAAGCAAGTGTGTAGGAACTTTTGAGCCAAGTCAGAGAGTAATTGTGGTAGGGGACCTAAATGCTAAAGTAGGAGAAGCATTTAGAGAGGGTGTGGTAGGAAGTTTGGGGTGCCAGGTGTAAATGATAATGGGGAGCATTTGATTGAACTTTGTATTGAAAGGGGTTTGGTTATAGATAACACATATTTTAAGAAAAAGAGGATAAATAAGTATACAAGTTATGATGTAGGGCAAAATGACAATAGTTTGTTGGACTATGTATTGGTAGATAAAAGACTATTGGATAGACTTCAGGATGTACATGTTTATAGAGGGGCCACAGATATATCAGATCACTTTTTAGTTGTAGCTACAATGAGAGTAAAGGGTAGATGGAATACAAAGAAAATGGAGGCAGCAAGTAAGAGAGAAGTGAGGAGGTAGTTAGGGTAAGATATAAACAACTGCTGGAGGACAGATGGGCTAGTGAGAGTATAGGCAATAGGGTAGATGTATGGGGCAAGTTTAAGAATATAGTGTTAGAGTGTTCAGCAGAAGTTTGTGGTTACAGGAAAGTGGGTGCAGGAGGGAAGAAGAGCGATTGGTGGAATGATGATGTAAAGAGAGTAGTAAGAGAGAAAAAGTTAGCATATGAGAGGTTTTTACAAAGCAGAAGTGATGCAAAGAGGGAGGAGTATATGGAGAGAAAAAGAGAGGTTAAGAGAGTGGTGAAGCAATGTAAAAAGAGAGCGAATGAGAGAGTTGGCGAGATGTTATCAACAAATTTTGTTGAAAATAAGAAAAAGTTTTGGAATGAGATTAATAAGTTGAGAGAGCAGGTGATGCACAATTAAACATTAAGATCAACAACACTCCTATTGCTAAACATAATGAAGGCAAATTCCTGGGCCTTCACCTTGACAGCAACCTGAAATTCAGCACTCATATCCAACACATCACAAAGAAAGTGTCCAAAACTGTGGGGATCCTCTCTAAGATATGTTACTATGTACCACAATCAGCCCTACTCACACTATACTATTCACTCTTCTATCCCTACCTCACATATGCCATTTGTGCTTGGGGATCAACAGCAATTACCCACCTAAAGCCAATAATAACCCAACAAAAAGCCGCAGTAAGAATTATCACGCAATCCAACACTAGGCAACACACCCCACTCTTCAAATATAATTATTATAATCATGAGGGAGTGCTAAACCCATAGGAACCCACTCTTCAAAGACCTAAACTTACTCACTGTTCAGAACATCCACACTTACTACTCTGCAATCTACATTTATAGAACCATAAATTCCAACATTAACCCTGAACTAAAACACTTTCTTGATAGTTGTGACAAGACCCATAGACATAATACCAGACACAAACATAATAATAATAATAATAATAATAATATTTTTATTTCGATGCATGTTACAAGCGTACACTGTTATTGGTAGTTACAATTATAAAACTGTAATGCAAGGAGAGCCACTGGCATGCCATGGCATTAGGGGCAGTTTATTCTAAAGACTTATTCACTAAGTACTTAATGCTAAAGAAATTGATTGAGTTTATTCTAGTTCTGTATTATTTTAAATTATAATATGGTTATACATACGTACTATTAAAAGACAATACAAGAGAAATTGGTTGAGTTTAATCTAGTTGTATATTTTATTTCAAGTTACAGTATGTTGATGCTATACTAGTATAATAACAATACTAGAAATATTTATAGAGTTTCTTCTAGTTATATATTTTATTTCAAATTAAGAAAATGATGATACTATAAGATTTTAAATGACAATATGATGTTATGAAATTGCAACAAGTGTTAAGGAGGATGAACATATCAAATTGAGATTATCTTAAGTAAAATAATATTGGGTTTGAAAGTTTGTTACAGTATGAGTATTTAGTATAGGGTGAGTAGGTGATTTTTGAGAAGAGTCTTGAATTGATTTTCCGACAAGGTTAACTTAATATTTACTGGTAATGAATTCCAGATTCTGGGGCCCTTTATGTGCATAGAATTTTTACATTGGTTAGTATGGACTCGGGGTATGTCAAATAGTGATCTGTGTCTTGTGTCATGTTCGTGGGACCTATTAAAGTTGTTGAGGAGAATTCTGAGCGCAGGGTTGATATAAGCATGTAGAGTTTTATGTATGTAGAAGGCACATGAATAGGTATGAATATTTTTTATGGTGAGTAGTTTTAAGGTTCTGAATATAGGTGGAGTATGCTGTCTAGAGTGGGAATTTATCATCATCCTGACTGCAGCCTTTTGCTGGGTTATGAGTGGTCTAAGATGATTTAATGTTGTTGAGCCCCATGCACAGATTCCATAGGTGAGATAAGGGTAGATAAGAGAATGATATAATGCAATGAGAGCTGGTTGTGGCACATAATAGCGTATCTTAGATAATATACCTACTGTCCTTGAGATTTTCTTGGAAATTTGTTGTATGCGTGTTTGGAATTTAAGACTACTGTCAAGGTGGATTCCTAGGAATTTTCCCTCTGTGAGCCTTGTGATGGGTGAACCATTTAGCGTTATGTTAAGTGGAACATTTGCAGCTTTGTTTCCAAACTGAATGTAGTAGGTCTTGTCCGTATTGAGAGTAAGCTTATTTGTCATCATCCATGTTGATATTTTCTGTAATTCGGCATTAACTGTGTTGGCTAGTACGACTGGATTTGGGTGAGAGAAGACATATGTTGTGTCATCTGCAAACAAAATGGGTTTGAGTAGTTGTGATGCATTCCCCGTGATATTCCCCGTGTCTGGCTAAATCTATACAAAAATTCAATGTATACATAAAAGGGCCTAAAATCTGGAACTCCCTGCCTGAAAACTCTAGAACTGCAGACACAACCTCCACTTTCAAAAGCACCGTTAAAAAACATCTTATCTCACTTATGCACCCAACCGGTAGCTAACCACGTGAAAACTACTTTATCTTGCACATATCCACAGCAAAATACACTTATTGATATCTATGATTCCCCTTAATTTGCACATGACTGTAAACAAAATTCTAAAACAACTATTGCTTCATAATTCTTAAGCTAGTCATAAGTTTGCCTAAGACACACCAATATAGAAACTGTATCATGCCAAAACGGCACCATTTCCATTAATATATAAACTAATTGTTAAATTCTTAAATATTTTGACCTACCTCAATTTTGTAAACCTAGTTAACCCGTAAACGGTCCAAACGTATATATACATAGTACCGCTACTGCTCCAAACGTATATTTACGTTTTATTTTTCCTGCCTCCAAATTTGGCACGATTGGCCTGAGATGCCTAGTCAGCATAGAATGGGTCTTAGCCCTTGGTGTGCACTGTTTTAAAAAATCTGGGACCACTTAGTACCTTGTGGGGGCACCAGTTCAATTGAGCGCCAGCTAGAGCAAACAGTGTGGCAAACACCTGAGATTCACTGATTTCATGTAGTATTAACTCTCCCATTTTAAGGGGAAAGTGATGTTGACCCCGAGTTTAGTGGCTCTGAGGTGGATGTGGCCATAAGTGGTCGAGGAAATATCAAAAACCTTGATAATAACCCATGTGCAACATTTGTGCAACATCCTTTCAGAATGTCTTATAACCTATGCCCTAAGTAAAGAGAAACAATTCTGGAACATGTAATACGTGTTTGGCAGGCTGGCTGGCCGACTGGCTAGCTGACTGGCTGGTTCAATATCCGTCTGTCTTTCTGTATCTATGTCTATTACTGTCTGTCTCTGTCTATCTGTCTGTCTCTGTCTATCTGTCTGTCTCTGTCTATCTTTGTCTGTCTATCTCTATCTGTCTGTCTCTGTCTATCTTTGTCTGTCTGTCTCTGTCTATCTGTCTCTGTCTATCTGACTCTGTCTATCTCTGTCTCACAGGTACACAAATACAATTATACATAGTGTAAATTTCCTAGGATAACCCAAAAAATCCAGCCAAAGTGCTATACTCTGCTTATAGATATAATGTGTAAACATGACTGGCAAATACGTATTTTCACTTGCTCAGGAACCAGATGTGTGTAATACCTGTTGGTTCAGGAGTGGAGCTCTCTGAGATGGGAGAGCTAGACACTAGACAGACAGATAGACAGAGAGCTTTACAAACAGAGCTTTACAGACATTCAGAGAGCTTGACAGACAGATAGACAGAGAGCTTGACAGACAGATAGACAGAGAGCTTGACAGATAGACAGAGAGCTTGACAGACAGATAGCTTGACAGATAGACAGAGAGCTTGACAGACAGATAGCTTGACAGATAGACAGAGAGCTTGACAGACAGATAGCTTGACAGATAGACAGAGAGCTTGACAGACAGATAGAAAGAGAGCTTGACAGATAGACAGAGAGCTTGACAGACAGATAGACAGAGAGCTTGACAGACAGATAGACAGAGAGCTTGACAGACAGATAGACAGAGAGCTTGACAGACAGATAGACAGAGAGCTTGACAGACAGATAGACAGAGAGCTTGACAGACAGATAGACAGAGAGCTTGACAGACAGATAGACAGAGAGCTTGACAGACAGAGAGCTTGACAGATAGATAGAGAGCTTGACAGATAGACAGAGAGCTTGACAGACAGATAAACAGTTTTACAGACACAGATATGTTTGTAACAGTAAAAACAGAGGGGGATGCTCATCAAATATCAACCCTTATCTTATCACTGCACCCTCACGTACGCTCATCAAATGTCACCACTTATCTTATCACTGTCAGCAGTGGACTGATTTGTCTTACATCATGCTTCCAGGGAACTTATTATTCTTATTATTATTATTATTTTTATTATTATTCCTATTATTATTATTCCTATTATTATTATTATTCCTATTATTATTATTCCTATTATTATTATTATTATTCCTATTATTATTCCTATTATTATTATTATTAGTCCAATTATTATTATTATTATATACTCCCACATATCCAAAACATTGCTGGGACCTATAAATACTTTGTATATATTCCTAGACAATAGTAAATAACCAAGGCAGGTGTAAATGTCCACCTGTCAGTGTGTTTGTGACAATTTGAGTACAATTTCAGTACCTAATATTAGTGTTAGAACAAAGAACTACAGTCAACCCCCGGTTATCGCCGGTAATCCGTTCCAGAGGGCCCATCGATCACCGGTTTGGTCGAACTCCGATTCTATTTTCCCCATAAGAAATAATGGAAATAAAATTAATCCGTTCCAGACATCCAAAAGTATTAAAATAAAATATTTTTTAGAACTTTTTGACATTAAATTACACACAATTTTATGACAAATAAAGAAATATTAGTACAATAGCATGTCACTTACATTTATTGAAGAGTTGTTGATGTGTGCAAGATGGGAGAGGATGGAGTAGTATGCTGTGTTTGGAAGGGGAATCCCCTTCCATTAATACTGCAGGTGGCAAGTTCTTTTCTGGGGTTACTGGCCTTTTTCTTTGAATGCTACACTCCCTGCATCCCTGCTACACTACCTGCATGAATGCTACACTCCCTGCATGAATGCTACACTCCCTGCATGAATGCTACACTCCCTGCATGAATGCTACACTCCCTGCATCCATGCTTCACTCTCTGCATGAATGCTACACTTCCTGCATGAATGCTACACTCCCTGCATGAATGCTACACTCCCTGCATGAATGCTACACTCCCTGCATGAATGCTACACTCCCTGCATGAATGCTACACTCCCTGCATGAATGCTACACTCCCTGCATGAATTCTACACTCCCTGCATGAATGCTACACTTCCTGCATGAATGCTACACTCCCTGCATCCCTGCTTCACTCCCTGCAACACTCTTTACCACAGGCTTGGCACTAGGAGCTTTCTTGGGGCCCATGGTGGCTTATTTAGCAGTTGCAAGCACTAAAAACAGTGGAATAATGACAATATACTGGTATGAATGCGTGGGTGGTGGTCGCTCTCGCTTGTAAACAATAGCACTGACGCTCCGTGGAGTGCCCGGGCCCAGCTGGGTCACGCGTACGTGTCCGGGACGAATAGCCAACTCGTCCAACTCCGAGCGGCTTGTCTAATACCGAGCCAAAATTCTCATTAAAAAACCTGTCTAACACCAATTTGGATGACCTCCGACGCCGTCTATTACCGGGGATTGACTGTACTATAAATTGTAATTATCAGAACATTAAAATTATATAAAATATAAAAACGAGAAAAAAGGTATATCGGCAACACTTCTGCAAGCGGCAGGACTCCATGTTGCCGTCACGTGAGCATCCAGTGCCAACTTCTCGGCCTCATATCTCGGTAAGTACTAACCCTAAAAAATTTTTTTAATCTATATCACTTAAAAAAATGTGCTCTTTATTTCTATATAATTTTTTTTTTCAAAATATTCGGGGCACTGGGGTAGTGAACGTATATATATGTTTGGACCGTTTACGAGTTAATCACTACAATTATCTAACCTTAATACCAGTATAATTATTGTGTCACTATAGAGTAAGATCTAGTATAAGACTGCCTGAAATGCCTAGGCATACCTAGGCATACTATTGGCCTTCTTGTAATAATTATTTCATAAAATGTACAAATACCATAAAATATGTAAACCCCACTTTGTAATAGTATCAGAAATAAAGCTGAATTGAATTGAATTGAATTAGGAAGATGGAGGGAATATTCTGAGGAATTGTTAAATGCTCTTTATTGTTATGTGCTCTTTATTTCTATATAATTTTTTTTTTTCAAAATATTTGGGGCACTGGGGTAGTGAACGATATATATGTTTGGACCGTTTACGAGTTAATCACTACAATTATCTAACCTTAATACCAGTATAATTATTGTGTCACTATAGAGTAAGATCTAGTATAAGACTGCCTGAAATGCCTAGGCATACTATTGGCCTTCTTGTAATAATTATTTCATAAAATGTACAAATACCATAAAATATGTAAACCCCACTTTGTAATAGTATCAGAAATAAAGCTGAATTGAATTGAATTGAATTAGGAAGATGGAGGGAATATTCTGAGGAATTGTTAAATGCTGAAGATAGGGAAGCTGTGATTTCGTGTATGTATAGGGCAAAGAGGAATAACATCTTATAGGAGTGAGGAAGAGCCAGTTGTGAGTGTGGGGTCAGTGAGTAGAATGAAAGGGGGTAAAGCAGCTGGGATTGATGGGATAAAGATAGAAATGTTAAAAGCAGGTGGGGATATAGTTTTGGAGTGGTTAGTGTTTTTATTTATTAAGTGTATGGAAAAGGGTAAGGTACCTAGGGATTGGCAGAGAGCATGCATAGTTCTTTTGTATAAAGGCAAAGGGGACAAAAGAGAGTGTAAAAATTATAGGGAATAAGTCTGTTGAGTATACCTGGTAAAGTGTATGGTAGAGTTATTATTGAAAGAATTATGAGTAAGACAGGGAGCAGGATAGCAGATGAACAAGGAGGGTTTAGGAAAAGTAGGGGGTGTGTAGACCAAGTGTTTGCAGTGAAACATATAGGTGAACAGTATTTAGATTGTGTTACTCCCCTAGCCTCAAAACCCCCTACAAAATTGCTCAAAGAAAAATATTTTATCAAACATAATCTAGTACAAATGTTGAAACTTATACCTCATAATGTATATGCCATGTTATATCTTATAATGTATAAACCACCTAATATAAAGAAATCCATCCTCATGTACTCTTGTGCTCCTTGTAACTCATCTAATGACCATATAAACTGTTATTGCAGAACAAATTTTTGATTTAATTTGTTTAATCTGATTTAATAATTCTATTATGTAGACATATAAAACTGTAAATGATCCAAAATTATAAAACTGTTTCAAAATGTCATGTTCAAACTATGTTCAAATTTCATAGCTTAAATACTCAACTATACTTATATTGTAAACTGTCTACTATAATTCTTACCATTTAGCCTCAAAACCCCTTACTTAATTGCTCAAAGAAAATAGTTTATCAAATATAATCTATTACAAATGTTGAAACTTATACCTCATGTATCCTTATGTACCATTGTGCTCCTTGTAACTCATCTAATGACCATATAATTTGTTATTGCAACACAAATTATTGATTTAATTTGTTTAATCTGATTTAATTAATTTTATAAATAAGACAAAATTATAAAACTATTTTTCAAAAATGTCCTGTCTAAACTATGTTCAAATTTCATAGCTTAAATACTCAACTATACTCATATTGTAAACTATTTACAAAAATTCTTACCATTTAGTTTTAAGTTAATTTTAAGTCTGCCCAAAATGCCCTACATATTAGGGGCTTTTGGCATGTACACCTCATAACATCTCATAACCCATTGTAATTCTTTGTATCATGTCCAAATAAACTATTATTACACTATTATTATAGATAAGGGTAAAGAGGTTTTGTGGCATTTATGGATTTGGAAAAGGCATATGATAGGGGGGCAATGTGGCAGATGTTGCAAATGTATGGAATAGGAGGTAGGTTATTGAAAGCGGTGAAAAGTTTTTACGAGCATAGTGGGGCTCAGGTTAGAGTATGTAGGCGAGAGGGAAATAATTTCCCAGTAAAAATAGGCCTTAGACAGGGATGTGTGATGTCACCATGGTTTTTCAATATATTTATAGATGGAGTTGTAAGAAAAGTGATTGCTCGGGTGTTGGCAAGAGATGTTTACTTGGAGAGAGTTCCGGGGTCAACGCCCGCGGCCCGGTCTGTGACCAGGCCTCATGGTGGATCAGAGCCTGATCAACCAGGCTGTTACTGCTGGCCACACGCAGTCCGATGTACGAACCACAGCCCGGCTGGTCAGGTACCGACTTTAGGTGCCTGTCCAGTGCCTGCTTGAAGACAGCCAGGGTCATTGGTAATCCCCTTATGTATGCTGGGAGGCAGTTGAACAGTCTTGGGCCCCTGACACTTATTGTGTTCTCTCTCAACGTGCTTGTGGCACCCCTGCTTTTCATTGGGGGATGTTGCATCGTCTACCGAGTTTTTGCTTCGTAGGAGTGACTCTCGTGTGCAAGTTTGATACTAATCCCTCTAGGATTTTCCAAGTGTATATAATAATGTATCTCTCCCGCCTGCGTTCTAGGGAGTACAGGTTTAGGAACTTCAAGCGTTCCCAGTAATTGAGGTGGTTTATCGCAGTTGAGCGTGCTGTGAAGATTCTCTGCACATTTTCTAGGTCAGCAATTTCACCTGCCTTGAAAGGTGCAGTTAGTGTGCAGCAATATTCCAGCCTAGATAGAACAAGCGACCTGAAAAGTGTCATGGGCTTGGTATCCTTGGTTTTGAAGGTTCTCATTATCCATCCTGTCATTTTTCTAGCAGATGCGATTGCCACAGTGTTATGGTCCTTGAAGGTGAGATCCTCTGACATGATCACTCCCAGGTCTTTGACAATAGTTTTTTGCTCTATTGTGTGGTTGGAATTTGTTTTATACTCCGATGAAATTTTAATTTCCTCACGTTTTCCATATCGGAGTAATTGAAATTTCTCATCATTGAGCTTCATATTTTCTGCAGCCCATTTAAAGATTTGGTTGATGTCTGCTTGGAGTCTTTCAGTGTCTTCAATGGTGGACACTGTCATGCAAATTCGGGTGTCATCTGCAAAGGAAGACACGGCACTGTGGTTTATATCCCTGTCTATGTCCAATATGAGGATGAGGAACAAGATAGGAGTGAGTACTGTGCCTTGTGGAACAGAGCTTTTCACTGTAGCCGCCTCAGACTTTACTCTGTTGACTACTACTCTTTGTGTTCTATTTGTTAGGAAATTATAGATCCATCTGCCAACTTTTCCTGTTATTCCTTTATCACACATTTTGTGTGCTATTACACCATGGTCACACTTGTCAAAAGTCTGTGTATATAACATCTGCATTCTGTTTGTCTTCTAGAGCATCCAGGACCTTGTCGTAGTGGTCGAGTAGCTGGGACAGACAGGAGCGACCTGCTCTAAACCCATGCTGTCCTGGGTTGTGTAATTGATGGGATCTAGATGAGTGGCAATCTTGCTTCTTAGAAACCTTTCAAAGATTTTTATGATATGGGATGGTAGCACTATTGGTCTGTAGTTCTTTGCCAATGCTTTACCTCCCCCTTTGTGGAGTGGGGCTATGTCTGTTGTTTTTAGTAACTGCGGGACGACCCCAGTATCCATGCTACTTGGTTCCACCTTATGTTTTTGTTATTGAAGTTGAATTTGATGAAGGCTCCATCACGACTGATCATATTTTGTCAGTCTGGGGCCCCCCGCATACATGTCTGGACCTCTATTATATTGTGATCTGAGTACAGTGTACCCCCGGTTATCGGCCTGCTCCCAACTCGAACAATTATGTAAGTGTATTTTTGTAAGTGCTTTTGTAAGTATATTTTTAGGGGTGTAAACAGACTAATCTAATTTACATTATTCCTATGGGAATAAATTCGTTCGGTAACGGCACTCGAACAGCATTCTGGAACGAATTATGGCCGATAACCAGGGGTCCACTGTATATTTTTTTGATATGATGACATTTCGTATCAGATCATCATTGTTAGTGAAGATGAGGTCCAGCGTATTCTCCAATCTTGTAGGCTCTATTATTTGCTGGTTTAAGGTGAATTTGGTGCACAGATTTAAAAGCTCGTGTGTGTGCGTGTTTTCATCTGAGCTGCCTCCTGGTGTTATCTCTGCTACAACATTATTTGCAATATTCCTCCATTTTAGGTGCCTTAGGTTGAAGTCCCCCAGGAGAAAGATGTTGGGGGCAGAAGCTGGAAGGTTTTCCAGACAGTGGTCAATTTTCAGCTGTTCCTGGAATTGTTGGGACGTTGCATCCGGAGGCTTGTATACGACCACGATGACCAGGTTTTGATTCTCGATCTTTACTGCTAAAACTTCAAGTACATACATCATTTGAGGCATTTAGTAGTTCTGAGCATATAAGTGACTGTGATATACAGGCCAACCCCTCCCTTTTGCCTGTTCACTCTGTCACATCTGTATAGGTTGTAGCCCTTGATCCATATTTCATTGTCCAAGTGATCCTTTATGTGGGTCTCTGTGAAAGCCATATACATTGCATTTGACTCTGTAAGCAGTCCATGGATGTAAGGTATTTTGATGTTCGTCGCTGGCTTTAGACCCTGAATATTTGCAAAGATGAATGTCGTCGGATTGTTGGTATGGAGGGGGGGGGGGGTTCCTGGCACTAATATCTGTTGTTCTGGAGTGGAGGCCATTGACTGTGATTCCACTCCAGAAATTATTGCAGTTGTGTACGATTTCTGTCATTTCCTGCCAGCTTTTTTTCCATCCTGGCGCTAAAAAACCTCTCTCTGGAGTGGCTTTGGCTACTCAGGTTTTCCCATGGTCTGGATGTTCTGTGTTGTCTTGTACCCTTTAGGTGGTGTGCCTGGCAATATAGTTTATAGCACTGTCTTTCCTGAACTGATGAGTGGCACATTTCAGGGTGGAAAAGCTTACAGAAAGGGAGGTTGCATTTTCCTGTTGTCATATGGGCACGGCATTTTCTGGGGTGGTCAAAGTTGCATGTCCCATCTGTTTTCCCAGATATTCCATGCCTGCAGATACCAAGTGCATAATATTTGCATAGGCCTGGTTTCAGTTTGCCTTGTTTTTTTTGTGATCGTGTTCCCTATTGTATTCCCAACTGGTGCGTGTTTTCCTGTCTCATTTCTATCTTCAGCACTAGTGCTAACAATGGAGCGTTCATCAGTTGTTTCTAGTAATTTATCTTTAATATTTCTAGGGGCATCCCCTTGTTTACTATCTACCATGGTATTGCTAGTTTGTAACATTGGTTTTTGTATGTCCTTGTCTACACCTGTTTCCCCACTAGAGCTGTCCCCCTTCAGGCCACCATCATTTATTTCTCCATTCTTACAGTTACTGTCTACCAGGGCAGCATTTGTACCAGAGGCGATAGCACCATCTGGCCCAGTTTTGTTAGTTTCCCAACTGTTATAGACTGCCATCATGTTTTTTATGTAGGCCGGTTTGATATTGTCATCTTTTAATATCAATGTGATTTTATTCCACAGTTCAGTCTCATTTGGGCATACCCAAAAACACTTCCCTGGTTTAATATCTCTTGTAGTTGATTCCTAAATACCTGCACAAGGGGCATGGCTCCATTTACCACAGAAGTGGCATGTAATCCATGCAGTAGAACGTTTGTTTGTTTGGTTGCAGACTACACAGGTTTTCATGATTGATTTTATTGGTTGTTTTACTGTATATCCTACTAATAACTTCCTTAAAGTGGAGATCCGTCTATTTGTATCGTATCTATTTTATTTGCATGTGTATGTGTTTGGGACAATCTTACCGCTTTAAGTTATTGTTTGGGTGTTTGATAAGGCAACCTAAAACCCAATCCGCTTATTGAATCCGGTCGAGGATACCTTATTTTCTTCAACGAATCCGTTTGGGTGTTAGGGGCGCCTAGAGCGTCCAGTTTCGAAGCCTTGATGGATCCGACAAAATCCAGTCAGTGTATCACTTATTTTAATGGATCTTGTCGGGATTATTTGGGCTACGCAAGACAGACCACTGGAAAATGATTTAACAGAGTAATAATGATCAGTTTGATACAAAAAGTAAAACTTGCATGTTGGAGAAAACTGGTGCATCTGGCAGCTCCTACTATGATGAACGGCCATACCTCTGGCACCCTGTTTTACCACCTGGAGTTTTGGGCGCTTATAGATCACTACTGTGTTCAACTTTTTCTAGGTGTGGAGTTAAAAGATAAAGAATCTAACACAAAGTGGGAGTTGTCGCAGTTGCTCTTTGCTGATGACACCGTGCTTTTGGGAGATTCTGAAGAAAAGCTGCAGAGGTTGGTTGATGAGTTTGGTAGGATATGTAAAAGAAGGAAATTAAAAGTGAATATAGGAAAGAGTGAGGTGGTGAGAATAACAAAAAAATTAGGTAGTGGAAGATTGGATATCAGATTGGAGGGAGAGAGTATGGAGGAGGTGAATGTGTTCAGATATTTGGGAGTGGATGTGTCAGCAGATGGGTCTATGAAGGATGAGGTGAATCATAGAAATGACTAGTGTAAAAAGGTGAGTGGTGCACTGAGGAGTCTATGGAGACAAAGAACTTTAGCCATGAAAGCAAAGAGGGGAATGTATGAGAGTATAGTTATACCAATGCTCTTGTATGGGTGTGAGGCATGGGTTGTGAATGTTGCAACAAGGAGAAGGCTGGAGGCAGTGGAAATGTCATGTCTGAGGGCAATGCGTGGTGTGAATATAATGCAGAGAATCCGTAGTTTGGAGATTAGGAGGAGGTGTGGGATTACCAAAACTATTATCCTGAGGTCTGAGGAGGGGTTGAGATGGTTTGGACATGTAGAGAGGATGGAACGAAAAAGAATGACTTCGAGTGTATAAATCTGTAATGGAGGGAAGTAATGTAAATGTAATGTAAACCAAACATTGTAAGCTTTACAAGGAAATAAAATTATAATTTTATCATTTTTAAAGGCAGGGTAGGGGTCGGCCTAGGAATGGTTGGAGGGAGGGGGTAAAGGAGGTTTTGTGTGCGAGCGGCTTGGACTTCCAACAAGCGTGTGTGAGCATGTTAGACAGGAGCGAATGGAGACAAATGGTTTTTAGGGCTTGATGTACTGTTGGAGTGTAAGCAAGGTAACATTTATGAAGGGATTCAGGAAAACCAGCAGGCTGGACTTGATTCCTGGTGATGGGAAGTACAGTGCCGGCACTCTGAAGGAGGGGTGTTAATGTCGCACTTTTATAACTGTAGTGTAAGCGCGCCTCTGGCAAGACAGTGATGGAGTGAATGATGATGAAAGTTTTTCTTTTTCAGGGCACCCTGCCTTGGTGGGAAACGACCGATGTGTTAATAATAAAACATTATTCAACAGTGGTAATGATGCAGGAATCACTTCATACTCTTGAAAACACTTTTCTTGTTCACAAAACTGTTAATGTTGTAAAATGTAAATTCACGTAATTCACACAGTAAACATTAGTGTGATTTATGTTGTTTTTAAACTGAGAGGTCTGTCTGAATTGATTGGTCCAGCAAGCAATAAACCATATACAGTAGGACCTGCCGTGAATATCAAAACCCATGGATAGTAGTAAACCCTATTTATAAGTCCTATACATACCTATTATAAAGTTTAACTTATAAATTATGCACAATAAGTGGAGAATTATCACTTTTTCACTGATGGGAAGCACTTCACATCTTCTCTTCTCTTTTAAAGCCATATAGCATGGCCTAATAGAATATTCAATTCCCTTGTATTTATTGTAACTCACTTAATGACTGTATGTACTGTTATTGCATTATTAATTTTAAGTTAGTTTTAAGTTAGCCCAAAATGCTTTGCATAAAAAGGGGCTTTTGGCATGTACACCCAAGTATTATATTCCTTTGTACAAACATGTATCATGCCAAAATAAAATATTATTATTATTATTAATGAAGAACTGCCACCTCTTCTACTTTTGCACTTTGGCTCAAAAGCAGAGGTATTTTTGGGCCACAGTAAACTGTGGATAACTGAAACCATGGATACCGAATCAGTGGATACTGGGGTTCTACTGTACAATCTTCCTCTTGTAAAAGTATTTATGTGGGTAATGTCTCCTTAAGTAACAATTTTCACAAGAAATAAATATCTGTACCTATGTTTGGACACATTGCTTGTATGCTAAATAAATAAATATCATATTTTCCAGCATATAAAGCATGCTTTTTATCTGAAAATATCTCAGAAAATCACCCTGTGTATTGCATGCTCAAGGTCATGACAAGTAGTAGTTTCAGTGCTGAAGTAATGGTAAACCAAATTCAAACCCCTTCCCCTTCCCGACAAAACTATTTCCCTCGTGTCAGTCTCACACTATGCAAAAATGCAATGCAAATAAAGGGCCTGAAGATCTGGAACTCACTACCTGAACCACTAAAGGATTCCCTGACTACTTGTAAAGGATCCCCTGACTATTTATAAATTTAGGACTTTGCTTAAAAATCATCTCATCTCTCAATACTAACCAAATCAACCAAAACAACTTCTAATCAGTTATTAGTATATTATGTGACCTCTAGTCTTTTAAACATCTGCCAATCCATGAAATACAGTGGTACCTCGACTTACGAGCAGCTCCCAACTCGAACAATTATGTAAGTGTATTTCTGTAAGTGCTTTTGTAAGTGTAATTTTGGGGGTCTGAAACAGATTAATCTAATTTACATTATTCCTTATGGGAACAAATTCGTTTGGTATCGGCACTCAAACAGCCTTCTGAAATGAATTAAGCTCGTAACTCGAGGTACCACTGTATTACTGTTTGAACCATTAATTGTAATATTATTTTTATTATGTGCAACTTCAAGATTATTATTCTTATAAACATCCACCTTGACTACCTCGCATTAGTATTAAGATTTTAATAAAGTTAATCACTATTATCTTGTCTAGTTTTAAGTAGTTACTATGTACTAGGATTAGTCTGCCCGAAATTCCCCGGCGTGATTGTGGCTTTCTTTGTACTACTTAGCAAACCAAAATTGTAATTACACACTGTAACCTTTACAAAAAAATAAATCTTTATCTTTTATTACTTCAGTGATTAATAACTATTATAAATTATAATTTACATACTAGCAATACACAATGAGCAAACCAGTTTCAGCATTTGTAAATACGTAACTCTAAAGTAGCCATCTGCAAACAACAGGTAGCCATGTTTGCATTGGAGGTCAGTGGCAGCGGTGGAGCAGACGTCAGGCTGCACAAGGTGCCACTTCTTTCCTCTAGGATGTGCTCATAAGCAGCCAGCCACTGACTCTAAGTCATTCTGAAGCAAGTACATACTGCATTTTTTTTTTCCAAGAATATGCCTGCCAAAATTGGGGTGTGCCTTTTATGATTGAGTGTCTTTTATGCCAGAAAATAGGGTAAATGTCTGAGTTCCATCAAGCAGCTAAAATAAATAATGACCTAATGATGAGAATATGAATATACAAAAAACCACTAAGTTGCCGGATTTGTGTTTTTTCAAGAATAAACTAAATAACTAAATTGCTATAATAATAGTTGATAATATTCTGTAAAGTAAGTAACCAAATGATTCTGACATAACTAAACTTGAAAAGAATTAATGAATAATTGTACAACAATTACACTAAGAATATTATTGAATCAATAAAAAAAGAAAGCATTATGAATAAAGCAGTGGAATAAAAAAGAAAAAAACAGTTCTGTGCACAACACCATGAGAATCATTATGGGTGTTGAGCTCTAGTCTTAAGCACAATTCATGTTGTGTATTGTGGAAACTGAACCACATAGCTCTCATCGTGGGTGTTGAACTGTTCAAGCGCAGTGCTTGCTGTCTGTTCTCAAGCACAGTGCTTGCTGTCTGTTCTCAAGCACAGTGCTTGCTGTCTGTTCTCAAGCACAGTGCTTGCTGTCTGTTCTCAAGCACAGTGCTTGCTGTCTGTTCTCAAGCACAGTGCTTGCTGTCTGTTCTCAAGCACAGTGCTTGCTGTCTGTTCTCAAGCACAGTGCTTGCTGTCTGTTCTCAAGCAGTGCTTGCTGTGTGCTGTAAAAACTGAATTACATAGTTCTCACCAAAAGTGTTTACCTGGAGTTTACCTGGAGAGGGTTTCGAGAGTCAATGCCCCCATGGCTCGGTTTGAGACCATGCCTCGTGGTGGATCAGGGTCTGATCAACCAGGCTGTTACTGTTGGCCACACGCAAACTGATGTACGAACCACAGCCCGGTTGGTCAGGTACTGACTTTAGGTACCTGTCCAGTGCCTTCTTGAAGACAGTCAAGGGTTTATTCGTAATCCCCCTTATGTATGCTGGGAGGCAGTTGAACAGTCTTGGGCCCCAGACACTAATTGTGTTGAAGTGTTCAAACACAATACAGTGGTACCTCGAGTTACGATATTTTTTCGTTCGAGAATGCTGTTCAAGTGCCATTACCAAACGAATTTATCCCCTTAAGGAATAATGTAAAATAGACTAGTCCTTTTACATCCCCAAAAATATACTTACAAAAGCATTTAAAAAAATAAACTTACATAAAAGGGCGATTTTGGGGACCATCGTAACTCGAGGTACCACTGTACTTGCTGTGTTCAAACACAATACTTGCTGTGTTCAAACACAATACTTGCTGCATTCAAGAACAATACTTGCTGTGTTCAAACACAATACTTGCTGTATTCAAACACAATACTTGCTGTGTTCAAACACAATACTTGCTGTGTTCAAACACAATACAGTGGACCCCCGGTTTATGATATTTTTTCGTTCGAGAATGCTGTTCAAGTGCCATTACCAAACGAATTTATCCCCATAAGGAATAATGTAAAATAGACTAGTCCTTTTAGACCCCATTATTATTATTATAATCAAATAGAAGCGCTTTTAGACCCCAAAAATACACTTACAAAAGCATTTAAAAAAAAAAATAAACTTACATAAAAGGGCGAGTTTGGGGACCATCAAACACAATACAGTGGACCCCCGAGTTTCGTAAAAACTTCACTCCTGAAGTCTGCTCAAGTGCCATTACCGAACTAATTTACTCCCTTAAGGAAAAAATTCACGTAGGTTAGTCTATTTCAGACCCCCAAAAATACACTTCCACAAGAACTTACAGAATTATACTTACATAATTGCACGATTTCCGGGGTATTCGTTAACCGAGGGTCCACTGTACTTGCTGTGTTCAAACACAATACAGTGGTACCTCGAGTTACGATGGTCCCCAAAATCGCCCTTTTATGTAAGTTTATTTTTTTAAATGCTTTTGTAAGTATATTTTTGGGGGTGTAAATGGACTAGTCTATTTTACATTATTCCTTATGGGGATAAATTCGTTTGGTAATGGCACTTGAACAGCATTCTCGAACGAAAAAATATCGTAACTCGAGGTACCACTGTACTTGCTGTTTTCAAGCACAATGATTGCTGTGTTCAAACACAATACTTGCTGTGTTCAAACACAATACTTGCTGTGTTCAAACACAATACTTGCTGTGTTCAAGCACAATACTTGCTGTGTTCAAGCACAATACTTGCTGTGTTCAAGCACAATACATGCTGTGTTCAAACACAATACTTGCTGTGTTCAAGCACAATACTTGCTGTGTTCAAACACAATACTTGCTGTGTTCAAACACAATACAGTGGTACCTCGAGTTACGATGGTCCCCAAAATCGCCCTTTTATGTAAGTTTATTTTTTTAAATGCTTTTGTAAGTATATTTTTGGGGGTGTAAAAGGACTAGTCTATTTTACATTATTCCTTATGGGGATAAATTCGTTTGGTAATGGCACTTGAACAGCATTCTCGAACGAAAAAATATCGTAACTCGAGGTACCACTGTACTTGCTGTTTTCAAGCACAATACTTGCTGTGTTCAAGTACAATACTTGCTGTGTTCAAGCACAATACTTGCTATGTTCAAGCACAATACTTGCTATGTTCAAGCACAATACTTGCTATGTTCAAGCACAATACTTGCTGTGTTCAAGCACAATACTGTGGACCCCCGAGTATCGTAAAAACTTCATTCCAGAATCCTGCTCAAGTGTCATTACCAAACGAATTTACTCCCTTAAGAAATAATGTCACTTAGGTTAGTCTATTTCAGACCCCCAAAAATACACTTCCACAAGCACTTACAATATTATACTTACATAATTTTATACGATTTCCGGGGTGTACGTAACTCGGGGGTCCACTGTACTTGCTGTGTTCAAACACAATACTTGCTGTGTTCAAACACAATAGTTGCTGTGTTCAAGCACAATACTTGCTGTGTTCAAACACAATACTTGCTGTGTTCAAACACAATACTTGCTGTGTTCAAACACAATAGTTGCTGTGTTCAAACACAATACTTGCTGTGTTCAAACACAATACTTGCTGTGTTCAAACACAATACTTGCTGTGTTCAAACACAATACTTGCTGTGTTCAAACACAATACTTGCTGTGTTCAAACACAATACTTGCTGTGTTCAAACACAATGCTTGCTGTGTTCAAACACAATACTTGCTGTGTTCAAACACAATGCTTGCTGTGGGCTCTGAAAAACTAAACAACATAGGTCAGAAAACCCATTTTTTTATTATTTTCAATATTTCTTGTTACCCAATTTTCATTGGATGCCAAAAGAAAAAAAAATCAAATCACTAAATAAAATTTTACCATATAACAGAAGTAACTACGGAGAGAGAAACTAGTGCTTAAGTTTATACTGGAATATTTATGGTCAACTTATTCCCAAAATTCTAAGTCAATTTCTCATAAATGTTTTCAGCAAATTTCTAAATTTACATCATTTAGGCCAGGTTAGACTGTTGTATATTAATAAATGAAATATTACATAGAGGTGATAACAAATTTTGGAGAACAGAAAATGGGAACCCATCAAGCAGACTCACTGTTTAAGATTTATATAAGAGTCACCCATCCAACTAACTTAGCCACAGTGAAATACTGACTTTCATTAGGATGACTGGCTGCTATGATAAGAAGAAAAGACATACAGTGCTCTTCATTAAAGTATGAAAGGTAGAAGGCACCCAACATAGTTTAATGTCTAGTGTAATACCCTACAAGGCAACTCAAAGTGGGACATCTCAGGATTTCCTATGGCTATTGGCTGCATCGTAAGTGCCTTCTGGGTTTGTGTGGTGGATGGTTTTGTGTCTATGAATAGTATACAGTATCTCTGCACATAATGACGTAGATTTGGACTGGACTAAAGGTTCATTAAGCGAAAATTATTTTAAGTGAATTGCATTTTTCTGTAGACATCCTGATGAAAGTTAAAAAATAGTACTTACCAGAGATGGATCCACTGTTTAGTAGAAGCATACTGATGTTCACTGAAACTAGCATTAGCACATATTGGTGGTTGGAGGGATAAAGAGAGTGGGCTGGGTAGAGAGGTGAGAGTTACATTAAGGTTAAGAGAGGAAGAAAAACAATTAAATAAGATTTAATTAAGAAAATAATTTAGATCCCACAAAACTAAGAGAAAGATATTTTGCAATATCACATGATTTCTCACCAGCATCAACATGCCATAAAATGTCCTCTTTGGTGTCTAAGAGTAATGCTCTTCCTCTTGATCATTTCATCACTGATATACTTACCACTTGATGGTCCTTTAGTGTTCATGTTAGCTAAGGTAAATGGTATTTAGTGCTTTTAACAAACATGGACAGGCAGCACAACACTCGACCTAGCCCATTTCACACATTTCCTCGTGAATTTTTGTGAGTCAAGGCAATAACTAATGCTGTAAAGCATTGCTGGTAAGTTGGTCACCATACTAGCTAGCAAGCAGCACACATGCTCTGTGTGCTCATTTGTTTGTGATGGCTGCCTGGCATGAGGTCATATGAGTGGGAAATGGTCATAGTGGAGGAGGTCGAGGTTTTGGTAATTATTCAAATTTATATTCTGTGAACATTCATTAAGCTGGGGTCCACTGTACTTTATAATGTCAAAAACTGTATATCATTCAGTTGGAAGAAACAAAAATGTCACTCACCGAGTCATAAAAGCTTGGATAAATAATTCCAAATTACACAGAAGGTTTTGCTACAAAATACATACTGTGCAAGGTGGACAAGAGATCATGGTAGCCCGAGTATGATGCCTGCCCATTCTAAGTGGCATTATTAATTATGGAATTCTGCGAATTTAACATGTCAGGTTGAATTTCCTTATTCACACCATCTATAATATATATCTGAAGCTTCTAGGCTACTTACTGTATAATATGTTACATTTTTTAAATGTTTTGTCAAAATAATTTTTTAGGAATTTTCACTTCATGTATTAATTTTCTTAATTATTAAAATCCACAAAAAGCACTAAACCTGTATGGATCATGCTGCACTGCTTTACTTCCTTAAGATGTTTGAATTCTGTTACAAAATATATGGTAGCAATATGAATTTCAAGAAAAAAATAATCAGAAAATAAATTTTGATAATCCAAGTGATTGTTTAGAGTTCTAGAAAAGCAAATACGTATACACCAGAATACCATAAACACTTGCACAGACCTTAGAGACTACATCTGACAGATAAATACAGTTAAATATTTGCAAGTTGGCAGCATGTCAATAAAATGGATTACTGTAGTATCAAAAGGTAAACAGCTGAAAATTAAAAGTGGCTGAATAATTTAGAGATCAGGTGCACATGTATGAAGTACTATTATCGTGCAAGACTGCAGAAGTTGAGAGCAATGAAAAGAAAAATCACACCTAATTTCTGCCTTGATAAGAGCAGCCTGCTGCTACTTATCAGAACCTCTAGCATATAAAAATGGACAAAACGGCAGGGAAGAGAATGGTCGACCACTATCTGCAAATAAGACCAAGCTGATTTTAAATGAGATAATAAGACACTAATCATTATATTCTTAGCACATTCACTGTCTGTGATCAGACTTGGAAAAAAAATGTATGTAAGAAAAGGCCACTTGACAAAAATGTGGATAGAAATACTGGGAACTGCTCCCCAGCATGGGTGAAATGTTGGGCATGTTTTGTTACACCTACTGCCCCTGTTCACCCAGCAGTAAGTTAGTACTAGGGTGTTAATTAACTGTTTTGGGTAGCATCCTGGAGGAGAAGATTAAAGGACCCCAATGGAAATAAGACATAGTAGTTCTCAGTGACGCACTGACTTATTTGGGTTATCCTGGGTGGCTAACCCTTTGGGCTAAAAATCTTAATAAAATTTTATCTCCTATAGTGCTATATACAAGCTTGAAATGCAGCAGGGAGAAAGGAAAGGTTGTATGGGGTAAGGAGGAAGAGGAACCATTGGAACAGTAAGATCAAGTGAGGTGAAGTCATATTGATTACTAGCTTGGCTCTGCCCCGTTGTTGTTTCACAAGTGATGAGGCTATATAAAACACCTCTTGATTCAGCCCTAACTGCTGTCAAAACTCAGGATTTTAGCTCCCTCTAAATATTTACTTCTGTATCTGTCTCTGAGTTTCCCAAATCCCTTTTACTCAGAAACTCACTGACTTACGGTTGTTCAAAAACTTAGATGATCAGCACCTAGCCTATGCTCCTACACTTAATACATTCTTGTATTTCCCATGGATTCTCTATACACATGAAAAAACTTGGTTATCAAGTGAAATATAGTCCTAATAAAGTGCCCATTCTGTATTTGTTTCTTTATTTTGAATCACATTTGTACTCTCAAAACCCATGATTTGGTAGTGTCATGTGGCATCTAATAGGTTTCTTAATCAGACAATACATATTTTGTAGCTATAAATTCCTTGATTCCTTGAGAAAAAAGTGCCAGAACTTGTCATAAATATTTCACTACAGTTCCCAAGAAATTTCATAAAGAATGGATGACACAATCTTACTGAACTTCATCACCCCAGTCAGCCCCTCCTCTTTTCACCTTCTCCTCTGTGATGGGCATATAGAGGTTTGTATTTTGTCATTTCTATCAATGAACCTACCGGTAATAAATATTACCCTAAGAGAAGCGTCAATGGATTCACATGGTGTAGTGCCAAGAATTGTCAAGAAAAGACATTGGGATAATGTTTCACTCTGTGTAGAGCTTTATGAAGTCATGATCCTGACTTGATCTGCAACTTGATGAAGTTCTACACAGAGCAAAACAATATCTAATAAAAGCTTTTTCTGCAATGTGTATGTATGTATGTGTATGTGAGTGTGTGTGTGCGTGGGTGTGCGTGTGTGCGTGCGTTCTTCACTACTGTCTACAATAAAAGGTTGTCCTCGAATGGTTTCTCTCTCCACAAAAAAATATATCACTTCATGAACTTTTACATTTATTAAAAATATAATAAAGATAAATGAACATGAAGTGTTTATATATATAAATGTCTATGCATGTGTGCATTGTCTTCAGCATAAAGAACATATAAGAGGGTAGACAATGATTTAAAAAAATAAAATTAAGTATGAAACAAACTTAAAATTACATTTTGGGGGCTAGGTACTGTATGTTAATCATCTGAATGTTTATCAATGCTATATATCTTATGTTTCATATATGTAACTGATTTCTTAAACTGTACTAAACACTGCTTTCTGCTCTTCGAGGTGACCGCCCGACTACAGTGACAGGTTTAGGGGATTGACTAAGGTCATGTAAAAGTGGAGTTGCTATGTATAATGGGTGAGGATTTTGTGTAGATACAGTTGCAGGACTGGATATGCAAGTAGTGACTCTTGGAATATCTACCGGGGTTGGAAGAAGAGAAGGGGTTTGTGAAGAGGGTGGGTCAGAAGTAAGGGGTGAGGTGAAGGAATCTGTGTTTGCTAGGGAAGAAGGAGAAAGTTGTGGTGACACTCCAGAGTACATATAGTGATGTACAAGGGAAGATTGCCCTCGGCCATACTCCTGCTGATGGCCTCCCCACCCTCCACTTGTGATTCCCCAGTCTACTCCAGTGACACCAAGATTTTCATAGCCATTGAGTTTTTCACCATACCCTGAATCACGAGACATTTGTGAAGCTGTAATGTCAAATTTTACCTTCTGAGAAGTTTGAGAGGAACCAGATGATGATGCTCGACTTGGTCCACTTCTAGGGGAATCAGGTGACTCTCCTGCACTTTCACTTTTTTTACTAAGTCTAGTTTCTTCATTTGATAAGATTCCATTTTTCTTGTGAGCAGTTTCCATAATACCTTGGACGGTTCCAGTAGCTTTATTTTCTTCAAGCTCTGAGTCTGGTATAGACTGCTGTTCATTACTCAGAACAAGAGGTACAGGATTTAGAAAATTTGAGCTTTGTAATTCGTTGCTTTTCCGGAGTGTGGGAGGTGTAGGTATGATTGGTTCAATGGTGATGAAGGAAGAAGGTGAGATTGGCCGTTGTGGGATTTCTTCATCATCAGAAGACTCCGGGAGTTGCTCTGAAGTAGGTAACAGCTGTCTTCTGGAATCCATAGGAGGAGTCTCTACATAAAAGCAATACCCAGCCCCAAGACGAGCTGGAGGTAGACGGTGATTGAGCAGTGGAGACTGATGGAGTGGCACTACTGTAGCAGAACCTCTTCTTCCCTCTCTCAACAATAATGATGCTCGTGACACTACACTAGAGGCTTCACTTAGTGTCTCTGGAGAAGCTAGGGGTGCCACACCTGCCACCCAATCTTCCTCCCCGCGCTCAACCAATCCTCTTCCTGCTTCCCTAATACCTAAAAGTAACTGTTCTTCAAGTGCTGATAACAATTCCCAAGTAATTGCAGGAGAATGGATGTGTGCATGCCGACGAAGGTCTGGTGGAGGTTCAGGTGAGGCTGAGGGTAAACAGGTAAAAGATGTCTCTAACAGCAGTCTATGAGGTGGTGTTGCCAGACGACTTCCACCCACAGCATTTGATATGGGGGTACTTGTGATGGGATTAGATTTAAATGAACCATTAACTGGGTTTGGTCGCATGAGGGTGAGTGGGGTAGATGGACGCGAGGACAGCAAACGGCGGGTTTCCCCTTCAGGAGTAGGGGCATCACTCTTCCGTCGAGCTGGGCTGTCTGACAGCCTCTGTGGTTTCGTTGGGCCTGGGTTCTCCAGGACCTGTGGGAATACTGAACTTCAGATATTGGTTATCATAAAATTACAGAAAAAATATATTTTTAGTCAATTAATGATGTGAAAATGGCTTTAATCTAACTCTTAAGCAATAGCTATTGCAATACTGCAACGGAGCTACCAAGGACATGGCATACATTTCTAAAATAGTAACCAGTCACTACACAAATAACCTGCACTTGAGAGACTGAAACTTACGACAATATTTCAGTCCAACGTGGACCATTAACGAGTTATACAAAGAAGTGAGAAGGGATGTATGGGTTATTTGTGCATTGTTCCAGCCACGGTATTGTGACATCTTACTCTTTAGTAACCAGTCAGCTATAGCAGTAGCAGAAGTACTACACTACCAAAATATTGTAATATACCTAACACATGATAAGTAACCACAATATACCTAACACATGGTAAGTAACCACACTCATAATCATCAAAACACTGATTAGCATATTTAAAGAAAATGTAATAATTTCTGTAATAATTTCACTAAACAATACAATGTATTGCACCAGTTACTTTAAAACTAATTCGTTCCTTTCTCAAAAATCCCCAAAAAGAAAATACTTTCATCATCATTCAACACTTTCACCACACTCACACATAATCACTGTCTTTGCAGAGGCGCTCAGATACGACAGCTGAGAATAGTCCCTCCCAGCTGTCACTATCCCAGACCCCTCCTTTAAAGTGCAGGCATTGTACTTCCCATTTCCAGGACTCAAGTCCAACTAAATCAATTAACTGGTTTCCCTGAATCCCTTCATAAAATGTTACCCTGCTCACACTCCAACAGATCGTCATGTCCCAAAAACCATTCGTCTCCATTTATTCCTATCTAACACGCTCACACATGCTTGCTGGAAGTCCAAGCCCCTCGCCGACAAAACCTCCTTTACCCTCTCCCTCCAACCTTTTCTAGGACGACCCCTACCCCGCCTTCCTTCCTCAGTAAACTTATTCCCCTATAATTCTTACAATCTCTTTTATCCCCCTTCCCTTTATATAAAGGAACTATACATGCTCTCTGCCAATCCCTAGGTACCTTCCCCTCTTTCATACATTTATTAAACAACAATACCAACCACTGCAACACTATATCTCCTCCTGCTTTTAACATTTCTGTCATTATCCCGTCAGTTCCAGCTGCTTTACCCCCTTTCATTCTACGTAATGCCTCACACACCTCCCCCACACTCACATCCTGCTCTTCTTCACTCCTAAACGATGTTATACCTCCCTGGCCAGTGCATGAAATTACCGCCTCCCTTTTTTTCATCGACATTTAAAAGTGGCTATATTCAGAAATTTGAAGATTTATTGTCTTCCGTATTATCTTTCTCTCAACATGAACTAAGTTATTATTATTATTTATTATAGTTTTTAGATATTTTGATAAGAGATAAATATAATTTTCTACTTTGGAAACTCATGGAGTATTTGGTAGGTGCTTATATGTTTATGAATCTATTGAAATTTTCTCTAGCTTTTCAAGCTAACTAATTACTTGCATTATTCATCTTTACAGTAATAGCAACTATAATTTCAAAATATATTTTGCTGCCATGATTTACCAGGTATGTTATGGACAGAAGACACACAACATGCCTGCATAAAGTCACACCGAACCCAGGACAAATTTCGGTGCATGGGCATCTGCTGGAACTTTTCCATGGGGAGGGAGACAAGGGTTTCCAGAGAAGAGAGGGAGGGCAAGAGTTTCCAGGGTAAAGGGCATGGCAATGGAATACATAAGCCACTAATATGGTTATTTTCCCTTAACACAGGTCTGATCCGGGAAAATTATAAGCAACTGAATCCCCTCCCCCTTCCCTTCTCCAGTGGATGCCTGTGTTCCAGTGAGTCACAATTTTATTCCATTAGTCCAAAGTCTCAGACAAAACAGGACTTTTGGGTATGTTATGTCAGTGTTATTGTTTCCAAATGTTTTTATCAATTTTACAATGCATTGATACATTCAATAAATTCCAGTTTAGTGATTCACACTGAAAAAGAGTCAATACATTTTATAACTCTAACACATTTTATGGTTCTTTTAAAAAAATATTCTATTTAAGACTGACAACAGGTACAGCAAAATTTTTAACTGTATTTTAAGATTTATTTCTTTAAAATTCATCCATGCAGATATCCACCAACTTATGTTTATCACACTACATCAGCTACATGCATCTGCACTATTTTTGTACATTACTTACACTGGGCAAACAAGTACTTCACATCTTCAAACACAAGCTTATCATTTTACTAGGATGCAGTATGGGATTTAATACTACAGTACAGTACTTTGGTCATCCTCCCTCCCCACTCATCAACTCATACAGCATAAGCAGAACTTGAAAGGCAAAATTATAGATGCATTGCATAAAAGTGATTTTTCATTCTTGGGATTTATTGTATTCATAACACAATATTCTCTCTAATACACCTTACTTGCAAAATATTATTCACACACATTTTGCTGTTATAGTTTGCTGTTATAGTTTATGACAATGCCATATAAAAATAAATAAGACATGTTGCAGATAATGAAAAACAGGCTGGAGGTACTGTGTAAGCCACTCATCTGCACACATGTTTTCATGACTAACAGATACCTACAACCACCACCCACACTTCAGCTTGACTATATTTTTTATGTAAAACACAAGAGTAAAATACATTGTAGTATGTGCATGCCTATTTTAAATGGGTTATTTACATACTTCACTCTCTGCTCAATATCAACAAACCCTTGAATGATATTTCAGCACTGGGGCTTCAGTCAGAGAAATGCAAACAAGCCAATTTTAATTTAAAAAAAAAAAAAAGGAAAAAAATCATTATCAAAATTACTGTACAGTTATATCACTTTATGCACAGGAATAAATGTTTTCTTCCTAATAACTTGAATCATTATTGTTGTGTACAGATTGACAGTACAGGGTCATATCAATAATGATCTTCAAAGTCTATTTTTACCAAGGAGTGTGTACCGGAGTGTGAGTTGACAAGACAGCATCAACTGATACAAGATTCAGGGCCAACATGTTTACAACCTGTGATTTCAAATTTTGTATAACTAACAGAAAGGAATGACATGAGGTAACCAACTGATACACACACATTTAATCATAAGACTAGTCTAATAAGTATTTGGAAGCATCTTGGGCATTCATAACCAGGCATAGCTGAGTAATAATAACTGTGAAAAAAAAGCCAAAAATAATTATTTTCTTCATGTCTGTTTCAACTTTGCTGCCATTAGGACCTGACAAATCATTCTTGTTTATCAAGATATCTATCAAAATTTCCAAGGAGGCCTTGCCAGAGAGAGCAAATAAGATGTGCTCACCATTAGTCTACAAGATTTTATGAGCATGACTGTCAAAGGGGCAGTGGACATGTTATTTAAAGAATTCTTATTAATTAATGGTGGTGTAATGTGCACATATTTTGTAAACCTGCTGCATTCATCATGCTGGTTATGACCACAACTTAAAACTTAAAGCAAGACGAGTGTCAAGCCAATGCAGTGGATGATCTTAATTCACGCACGGTACGTGCCTGAAAACTGTGCTACTAAAGATTTCTGCAATTTATGGACTGAAAAACATTTGAGAGAAATAGGGTTTCATTCTTCAGACTCTGAGATAGCTATAACAAATTCTTTTAATGTCATAAAAGAATCATCATTTTTAGAGCATCATCATTTTCAATGATGATGATGTCAAAAATGATGATTCTTTTATGACATTAAAAGAATTTGTTATAGCTATCTCAGAGGTCTGAAGAATGCAACTCTATTTTTCTCAAATGTTTTTCAGTCCATAAATTGCAGAAATCATTAGTGAGGTTCAGACAGTTAAAAGAAAGTACATAAGCTAAAAAATGATTACATAAATACTGTACATTATTTGTGACTTACCTTCAAGTCGAGTTCAGGATGTTTAGCATGCTGAAGTGTGTCACACTAAGGATTACTCTTGCACAAGCCCTTAGCTTTGCCTCATTGTATCAAATTGAATGAATTGTTGATTCTCTAAAACCAAACACTCGTGCCATCTCCATGATGTGTGCACCACCCTTCAACTTCTCATTACCTCTAGTTTTTTTGCAATAGGAATAGTTTTATGCTTACTCTTTTCCCTTGCTTCACCAGTGCTACAAACACTTCATTAGGAAGCCATGATAAATATCCAGAGATGAGATGGGGCGATGAAAAGAAGAAAAAACTGAGCAATGTCACTGAACTAAAAATCGCATGTTACTCATTCAGATACACTGACCCATATGGGAGTCTGGTTTGTTTAAACTCCATCACCCTCCCTGTTGCATGCAAAGAGTACGTAACCTTTATTCGGAGCATGTTAAACACACCCACATAGGCTCCCCCTCCAACCAGCGAACCATCGTTAAGGGTTTGGCGATGGGACCCCCATCATCAAATCAACAACTCGGTTCAGCCAATTAAAATGCGAGTTTAACAATGACAAAGGTGACGTGGATACCACTCGCAGTTTGTCATTGGAATTCCTGCATTGAGCTGGTTGTGGAAGGTTGTTTGTCTTTTGGCTGCTGTTTTGCCTTGACAACTGTGGCATGCACTAAATACTACTCTGTCTGTATATAGTGTACATATGTGTAAAGCCCTTTTCTATTTAATTGGTGAAGGAAAAGACAAAAGTCTTATATAATCATAGATTGGTGAAGGAAATACAAATTCAGAGCATCTTCTACTGTGTTTCTTTGCTCCAAGCTCCCTTTTACACTCAGGATAACAGGCCATTGAACCTGAGGTTGTAATATGGGGGCCTGTCCGGGAGCTGAATTTGGAGACTTAGAGCAGGAGTTGAGCCTAGAGTTGAAGTTTGCGCAGGAGCTAGTCCTGTATCTAGATAGCTTGCTATCTGGCATTGCTTATGCTTTGCCAACGCTTCATGAGTTTTGTGTGTCATCTTTGCATTCGCTTCGCTATGGTCAGCCTGCTATTGTTTGTATCTGCAATCTGATTTATTATTGCGTGTCAGCCTTGCTATTGTGTGTGTGCATATTGGCTTTGCTATTGCGTGTCAGCTCTGCTATCGTGTGAGTATACTGCAAGTCGTACAGTGCATAGCGCTACAGCGTGTTAAGTTGGGGGTTAATGCCACTTATTCGAGTCAGACGGATAGTGTCTGAGTTCACTCTTCTAACGTTACCCAAACTCTCTCTACAGCGTTGTTGGCGTATCGCTCGTTCTATTGGTGTTGAATACCAGCGTACCCTTACTGCTGCTCAGCTGCGTGAAATTATAAGGAGTAAACTACAAACTGAAACTATGACAGATCAGTATCATGTTTCTCCCTCTACAGGAGCTGTTAACCGTAGGTCACCATTAAGGTTTCTACAAAATGGGAGAGACAACTCCTGAGCAAAACCAGCAAGTCACAGGTGTGGGGTTATCGACAGGTGAGTCTGGTTCATTGGCGCTTGAACTAGCCAGACTCACTCTTGAACAAACTAGAGAACAGCGTGCATTTGCTAAGGAGGAGTTTGATAGAGAGAAGGAGAGGAGGCAATTCCATCAGATTGTAGATGACTTCAATTTGCAAAGGGCAGTACAGTTTGTTCCTCGTTTTGTTGAAGCAGAGCCTGAACAGTTTTTCGAAGCATTTGAAAACCAGGCTCGAGTTTTAGGGTGGTCTGAGGTTCATTGGGTGTCACTGGTGCATACTGCGTTGTTTGGTAAGGCACAAGAATTTACGTCCATCCTTGGTAATGAAGACTTTGGTAACTATCGCATTGTGAAAACCACTGTTCTTGGGGCTTATCAATGTATTCCTGCCAAGTATAGGAAAGAATTCAAACTCGGCAGAAGGCAGTTGGGTTCGCTGGATGGAGGGGGAGCCTATGTGGGTGTGTTTAACATGCTCCGAATAAAGGTTACGTACTCTTTGCATGCAACACTCCCTAACACCCTTCCCACAGTGCTAAGACAAAGGAGTTGCCTAATGCATATTGGGGAGGTCTCAGGCCACAGCACACCTTAATGGAAATGCGCATCACCAACGGAGATGGATCCTGCTTCCGTGCTCCTTAATGGAAATGGGTGCCTTTCTATTAAAAATTAAAACCTAAATTTAAATCCCATAATAATGAAAAAGCAAGTTATGATCGTGTGACTTTAGGCTTTCTACTGTAAATAATGAATGTACAAAAATTCAATAAAGTTATATCTAGTTTGAAGCAGGCAAAAAACCCATAAGGGTCATACAATACACCTAGAGAATAGGAGGGATGGGTGATAATCAGGTATGATGCGAGCAAAGGAAAGGCAGCTCCAATTCCTCGCAGTTTGAGTTAAGGAAGTATATGGAGAATGCATATCTTATATACAAATGCAACTGATGTGATAAGCCAAACAGAATGGAAAAGGTAGGTGTATAAAATTAGCTAATGAACTACACAAGAGCTTACACTCATGGGTTATGAACAATATTACAAGCTGTCATAATTTTGATGGTGTAGGAATTTTAGTATTCACAAAATGGACAAACCTATATGAGTCCTAAAGTGCTGCAAGGCTGGAGAAAACTACTGGCAGCAAAGGGAAGTAAAGTGATTAATGAAGTTATGAGCTAACAAGGTAAAGTCATAGTTGGCACAGGTCAACTTCAGTCAAAAAGACAGTGTGTAACTGCAAAAAGAGCAGGCAAACAGAGAGTGACCAAGCACTCCATGTAATAGCTATGTGTGAGTTATGTGACCAATACACAGTCGTATGACAACCATTTCCCGAACTCTACAGTGATGAAAATATGTTGACCAAGACCTCAATTGTGGTATGACTGAAAACAGCTTGTTTTCTAACCAGGACTAACAACACTGCCATCACTCCTGAATGCTTTGAGACGAGGAACATCTCTGCATTAGGTGGACAGGTCCTGGACTGTGGAAAGTGCAGAAGAATCTGCAAGTTCATTGCCCTAGATACCCCACAAAAGATGTCTTTATATCTGCTGAAGAAGCAACAGCCAGATTTGAATACTATACCGTATGTCTCCAAAAACCACCCTGCACCCTATAAACTTGAGGTCAGTGACAGGAGCTATAAGTCTAGGGTGTGGGGTGGGCTGTAGCTCTCCCAGTTACGTCCGATGCCGAGCCATTGAAACTAAAACAAGTCTTATAAGCCGCATCTTATAAGCCATGAAATATGGTAATAGACGATGGGATGCGATGAGTCTGGAAAATATCACCTGTGTTCAGCAAGTGATAAGAGGCCTGGTAAAGGGTTAATGGACAAATGAGGAAAGATGACCATTCCACAGCATATATTGAGGCGAATATGTCTTGAGAACAGGCTTGTTATCTACAGTTTGTAATTTTGTTAGGCTATCCACTTGAATACTGCCTCTACCTGCACTACACATACCCCATTGTGCTGGGTACAGTAAATGACCTATGGGCCAACTGTTCTCAAAAATGCTTGGGTGACTCTAAGGTCATCCAACACATCTGAAGCTTTAATGGGCTGAAGCATAAAAAAAAAAGTTTGACCAGGTAATGGGACCCAACATGGAGACTTCTTATGATTATAGTGAGGAGAAGGTTGAGAAGTTATCAGGTATAAATTTGAAATAGCAAAAGTTGTCTTGATAGCAGTGAAAATAATGCTGTCAAGTATTGCAACCACAATTTACAAGCTGCCTTTGTGATTTAGAAGCCAGAGTCATAAGGACAGTGCAGAGGACTTGTTTACAGAATTAATAAAATAATCATTTATTTTTAGCTCCCATTCCCATATCCATCAATGATTCAAGCAAGGGAAGGCTTAGACATTCATTAAAGCAAACGACCCCAAGTCTAACGAGGAGGCATACACTAGTGACCAGCAGAAGACTAAGTGGCAGCCTCAGGACCAAAAGAATGAATGCTCTTCAATACTCACTTGGCCCTAGCCTAATACAATACCCCACTAAACAGTGAAAGCAATGCAAGACCAACCGAATGATTCAACAGATCCAGCACTGAACTTCCCAACAGACCTCTATCCCCTCACCAAAGAATGGTGTTGCCTACTTAATGGCTGCAACTCCAAGGGGCAAGCTAAATTTCCAGGTAAGTGAAAACATGGCAACTCCATAAGAGCTGAAGCCCGCTCAGTATGTCCACAACAACGAAGTCTGTAATTCCCTTATTGGGTGCATAAACGACTTACCAAGTAGACAGAAATCATAAAACTGTTCTCCATAATGCTAAACAAAATTACAAGGATAAAAGATATACAGTACAGTATAACTGCCTAATTATGTGGTCTTAAGAGTGTGAAGCCATCTTAACACTGTATCAGATAGCAATATAGCTCAATCAGTTCAGACAAACCAGAGTGTTGTTGACTCATGAAATCGTAATGAGACGATTGCAAACAAACCATACCACGGGCTGGGTTAGAACCCGCGATCAGAGAGTCTGGAGTTTCATGATTCTCTGATTGCAGGTTCTAACCCTGCCAATGGTATGGTTTTTTCTGAGTGTTGTTACTGTATTCTTGCATAAATGTCAAACCTGTCATGGTCATACAATGCCTATGAATGAGAGGTAATCAGGTTTGATCTTAGGAAGAGGAAGATAGCTCTAAATCTCTAGATCAAAAAGTCTTCACTAGCATCAAGATACTCCATTGAAGAAAGAGAAACCAGAAACACACACTAAAGCTGTATTGTGAAATATGCTGCAGATCTTTCTTTCTTTCAACACGTCGGCCATTTCCCACCGAAGCAGGGTAGCCCAAAAAGAAAAACGAAAGTTTCTCCTTTTACATTTAGTAATATATACAGGAGAAAGGGTTACTAGCCCCTTGCTCCTGGCATTTTAGTCGCCTCTTACGACACACATGGCTTACAGAGGAAGAATTCTGTTCCACTTCCCCATGGAGATAAGAGGAAATAAGAACAAGAACTAGTAAGAAAATAGAAGAAAACCCAGAGGGGTGTGTATATATATATATATATATATGCTTGTACATGAATGTGTAGTGTGACCTAAGTGTAAGTAGAAGTAACAAGACATACTACCTGAAATCTTGCATGTTTATGAGACAGAAAAAAGACACCAGCAATCCTACCATCATGTAAAACAATTACAGGCTTTTGTTTTACACTCACTTAGCAGGACGGTAGTACCTCCCTGGGCGGCTGCTGTCTACCAACCTACTACCTAGAATGCTGCAAATATAAATAAAAAATCCATTGTCTGACTCAGCAAAGCTTAAAATGAAAGTGAAGGTAAAATACCTTTTCTTAAGAGAAGAATCTAAGTTACTGGGTAAACAATGGCATAACCTGACAAGTTGTAATAACAACCCTGATAGCAGGGAAAAACTTCTCTTATGAGGTTTCACCCAAGGTTGAGCTTTATCAAGTACGTACTATATACTACTTGATAAAGCCCAGACTTGGGTGAAACCTCATAAAAGGTTTCCTAGTTTCCTAGTTATCAGTGTTCTTATTTCTATCTAAGTTATTATTATTGAACAAGAAAGCTTTGGGTAAAGATATAATGACCTTATCTTTGTATAAATTTAAACCAAATTACATACTGCTGAAAGTGTATTACTCTGCATAAAGCCTCCTCACATTCTCACAAAAAAAAAAAAAAAACTGAAGGAAGGAAAATATTAGATTATAAAAGAGCTGGGAAACATTTAGTAAAGCAAAATTTGAGAATTCTAAAATTTCAGCATGGAAGTGAATGTGAAAATGTAATTTTGTATTCTTTTACAGTTTACAAAATTAAAAAACAAGTACGTAGTTACAAGCTATAAAAACTTTCATGGATGCAGTATGAAATGAAACCTTATCAATGACTCCATCTTGTGGTATTCAAAGCAACTCAAAAGTACCCTGGTATATAAATATGACTGAGGCTCCAGTGTTGAGGTAGGTCATTGAAGGGTTTAATAGGGCAGGTCATAGCCAAATTTGTGTTACCCATTCATTGAACCTGAGCCAGAAGTTGGTGTGATAGGCATCTGTTCTGAGTAGATCAGCTGTGAATAAACAAGCAACCATTAGAAAATAAGCATGTGCTTTCAGCACAATGGCCTGAATGTGTCTCAATGGAACCACTGGAAAAATACCGTCATGATACAAGAAATCATTATAATGTAGCCAATTACTATATAAAAAAGGCAAGTACAGCATAATACTCCAGTGCAAGATAAACATCTAATATGAGTTATAGATATCTTATTCACAGATGCCAATGATCAAGCTGGTTGTTTCACCATCTAACATCATCATGAGGAAATTAAAAAATAAATGACAAAGGATAAAAAGAAAATAATAAATATGTTAAATATGACTAACAGTGAAGTGACTAATGGAAAATTTCCATGCACTTATTGATCAACATCTCAAGACAGACTCCATATTGTCTGGAACATTTACTGTCATACACAGGCAGGATCAAGAAAATTCCAACACTGGACTACAGTCAAGCATGTTAAAATACTCTCTGTGATTGGCTGAGAGTGAGGAGTCATAGGCACGTGACCGTACCTGATTGGTTTGAGAGTGTGTGAAGGCGGGGCTCTGTGTTAGTGGGCGGACACCTGGGTTGTGGCGGGTCTTTTGAATGGGATAACACCTGAACATAAAAAAATATGAAACTAATAAATACAAAATAAAGGCGTATTTAGAGTAAAGCTACATACAAAGAGTCTCCAAGTTCATTTTCTCAGGAAGAAGCATGCAGGTGATGTGAACATGCAAAATGCAGCAATTATAGTTTTAACTAAAAAATGTTCTGTAAAAAAAATGCTGAATCATAATATACATTACTATCTAATGTCTATGAGGCCAGATTATTTTCAACTGGTTTACGTAAAAAAATAAAATACTACAGACATAATATGCAGATATATACTTAAGGATTAATATATCTGCATAGCAATTATGAAGACTGTACTGTATTTATACATACAAGTAACAAGTACAGTACTCCTTATACTAGTCAACATGACCATTATCAGTACAGTATAACTTTGATGCACCATTCAACACATTGATAGTCTGTGACATAAGACACTATCCATTGTGCCACAGAGATAAACCATAAGCAAATACTGTACACATATATTTGTGGTGCACTATAGTATCAGTTTAACTATAAATGTTTCCACATACTACTGTATTTATCAAAGCTGAACTATGGATAAGTTACAATAAAAATACAGTGGACCCCCGGTTAACGGCATGCTCCAAACACTAACAATTATGTAAGTGTATTTTTGTAAGTGCTTTTGTAAGTGTATGTTTGGGGTCCAAAAGGACTAATCTAATTTACATTATTCCTTATGTTAATAAATTCGTTCAGTAACGGCACTTGAACAGCATTCTGGAATGAATTATGGCTGTTAACCGAGGGTCCACTCTACTATGAATATAATCTCATGTCTTTAAATATATTTTATTCGGTTATTTAAGGAATTCATAAACCAATTTGTAAAATAAGCTGGCCTATTTGTGTGGATGTAAAAGAAGCAGAAATTAGATAAATAATCATAATAATAACTCATTCTGTAAGAAAAAATGTTATTAATAAGTTATAAAACCTCAGCTTTCTCTATTTACTTTCATCTGAAATTAGAACTACAGCTTATTCATAATAACAAAGTTATCTTCACAAACACACACACACTTCTATTAATTATTATAAAAAATCCTAGTGAAGGGCAATAAACACATGTTCTGAGAAAGTATGCATAGAGTACAGACTGGTTAGGAATCCTGAGTATCAATGCTTATTTACATTAGACAGGCTAAACATATTCCGTTAAAAAATGAGACACTTGTGCAACATTTGGGAATCTTTATTGAGGAAATGTTTCATCAGCCGGTGACTTCTTCAGTCCAGTACAGAGAAGGTGAGGAAGAGTTTGAGGTAATCAGTCCCTCAGCCTGGAGTTGATGTGTTCAGTACATCAATCTTGAGATTTATGGAATGAACACATCAACTCAAAGCTAAGGGACTGATTACCGCAAACTCTTCCTCATCATCCACCGTTCTTCTCTGTACTGGGCTGGAGAAGCCACTGGCTGGCAAAACGTTTCCTCAATAAAGATTCTCAAATATTGTCGAAGTGTCTCATTCTTCAACTTACTGGTTGTCTAAATCCTTTACAGCATATTCCCTGTTGTTGCTCTAGCATATCTAAATTTCCTTGGGAATACACTAAAAGTGTAAAGCAATTATATTCTCTGCTGCAAAGCAAAAATTTGTTACTTCAGGTACTGGTCACATACAAACTTCAGTGCTCTGGATATATTCTCTCCAATATTGAGCAAGCATTTCCTTTGCTGTTACCCAAGTCTGTCTTCCTGTCAGTGAATACATCAGCAAGGTTAAAATATTTCTGCCAGGTTTTTTATTCACCGTTCTTGTTCTTAAAAGTTAACCCTTTCGGGGTCGGTGCCGTACTAGTACTTTTTACGAGCAGGGGTTGGTGCCGTACTAGTACGCGTAAATTCTAGCAGCCTCAAATTAAGCGGGAAATGGCTGGTAGGCCTACATATGAAAGAATGGGTCTGTGTGGTCAGTGTGCGCAGTATAAAAAAATTCCTGCAGCACACACTGCATAATGAGAAAAAAAAACTCCGACCGTTTTTTTCATTTAAACCAGTGACTTTGCAATCTATTTTCGTATGGTATTTATTGATGTATTCTCGTTTTCTTGGTCTCATTTGATAGAATGGAAGATATATTACATAAATAGAGATGATTTTGATTGGTTTAACAATGACAAGCACCTTGAAATTGAGCTCAAAGTAGCGAAAATGTTTGATTTTAGCAGATGTTCAAGAGTAAACAAATCACACCATGTGTCCATGTCCAATACACATCAACTGGCGAGTCTAATATTCTTGCACAAGTGTGCTGATATTATTTACACCATTTTTACAATGATGCAGTTGTATACATAACAGTAAATCTTCAATTTTTTTGTGAGAATAAAAATTCAAAATGGAAAGCAAAAGTAATGTAAGAGGGGCCTGGAGACATGACTAATGAACAGAGAAGATGTTATTTTAGTGCCTGGAACGTCTGCCTTGTTTACTCTGGACCCTATTTTGAAATTGGCATCGTTTGAAATTTGTGTGAAATTGGCCAACTTGTCATTTTCTGACCACTATTTTGGGTAGTTCAAATTGGTAAATAGGCAGTTTCTTGTACTCAATCGATAGAAGAAATGGAGTTCTAGCGAAATAGCTATGATTTTAGTGGACTGGAATATTGGAATTGGCCATAAATAGGGCTCAAAGTGGGCGAAATCGCCGATGCGTAAACATCTTCAAGACCGATAAATTCGCGAGAGCATAATTCCGTAAGTTTTCATTCAAATTTCATACTTTTGGTGTCGTTATGATTGGAAAAAGATTCTCTATCATTTCATAAGAAACAATTATTATTTTTTTTCGAAAAAATTTTTGACCCTGAGAACGTGTTTCCGAGAAGGCCTGTCGACCCCCAAAGGGTTAATTAAATACCGAATAAGAAATAGAGTGGTACCTCGAGTTACGATGGTCCCCAAAATCGCCCTTTTATGTAAGTTTATTTTTTTAAATGCTTTTGTAAGTATATTTTTGGGGGTGTAAAAGGACTAGTCTATTTTACATTATTCCTTATGGGGATAAATTCGTTTGGTAATGGCACTTGAACAGCATTCTCGAACGAAAAAATATCGTAACTCGAGGTACCACTGTATTTATACTGGCATAAAAGTGAATTGCAAAGGAATGAGTTGAAAATACAAGCATCAATATGGAATGTTAGATATATGATTATGTATTTAGTGGAAAAATAATGATCAAGTATTTCCACTTACATTTTCTGTACAGTTATTAAATTAAGAATACAGTGGACCCTCGGTTAACGAATACCCCGGAAATCGTGCAATTATGTAAGTATAATTTTGTAAGTTCTTGTGGAAGTGTATTTTTGGGGGTCTGAAATAGACTAACCTACGTGAAATTTTTCCTTAATTGAGTAAATTCGTTCGGTAATGGCACTTGAGCAGACTTCAGTAGTGAAGTTTTTACGAAACTCGGGGGTCCACTGTACCAATCAATTTTAATTTGTCTGAGTTTTTTTCTTATTGTAATTTTCATGAATAAGTTTAATATTCAGTTATAATTTCTTAACAAACATTTCTAGTGTTGGTGTAGTCTGAAATACAAACACTAGAGGAAGTAGCTACTGGTAATTCAAATCTCAAAGCTAAATAATGCAAATACAGTAAACTGACTTTTTCATTCTGAATGTGTTCCTTGTATTACATGGGGATTTGTCTTTTTTTTTTTTTTTACTTTAATATACTATAATGCAGTCTTTCAGTATTCATGGGAGATGTGTACTGCATGAGGCTCAGAGAATTCTAATTTATAAATACAGTGGTACCTCGAGTTACGAGCAAAATTCGTTCCAGACGGCTATTCAAGTGCCGATACCGAAGGAATTTTTTCCCATAAGAAATAATGAAAATTAGATTCATCCATTTCAGACTCCCAAAAATACACTTACAAAAGCACCTACAAAAATACACTTACATAATTGTTCGAGTTGGGAGCTGCTCGTAAGTAGAGGTACCACTGTACTGAACTTATATTTTCATATTCAAAGTATTAGTCAAACTTTTTGATCTATTGTACAAATTGGTCATTTATCAGGAATATATCATATAATATGCAGATTGGGGGTGTAATAGCATATGTGAATTATAGATCCAAGAGCCAAGCTCAAGGATAATGCCACATTGTCCATATGCCCAGTTCCGAAAGACAAGCTTGCTATTAACTCCACAGTACACACATTGTAATAATAATAATAATAATAATAATAATAATAATAATAATAATATATTTTTATTTCATTGCAAGTTTACATTGAGATTTTGTAATTACAATCATGAACTGAAGTGCAAAGAGAGCCACTATCATGCCATGGCATTATGGGCAGACTAAATCTAATGGCTTATAGACTACTTAATACTAGAGAAATTGATTGAGTTTGTTTTAGTTAATCATTAGCTTATAACAGTTAATAAATTTACTCAAATTACAATCTGAGCATATTACATTGTGACAAGTGTTTTGTAGCATGGTTACATCAATAGTAAATATTGAAATTATATTATAGGAAAATAACACTGAGTATTGTTGAAAGTAGTTTACAATATGAGTGTACTATTTAGTTTAGGGTGAGTAGGTGGTTTTTAAGAAGAGTCATAAATTGATGTTCAGACCAGGTTATTTTAGTATTTACTGGTAATGAATTCCAGATTTTGGGGCCCTTTATGTGCATAGAATTTTTACACAGGGTGATATGGACACGGGGTATATCAAAAAGTGATCTGTGTCTTGTGTTATGGTCATGGGTCCTGTTAAAGTTGGTGAGGAGAATTTTGGGCCAGCTAGCTGGCCCAGTGGCTTACGCGATGGTCTGGAGTTCTGAGACTCTCTGACCGCGGGTTCGAACCCCACCCGTGGTATGGTTTGTTTGCAATCGTGTCATTACGATTTCGTGAGTCATTAGAGTGTAGAGTTCTATGTATGTAGTAGGCACAAGAATAAGTGTGAATGTTCTTTACAGTGAGTAGTTTTAGACTTTTGAATATTGGTGGAGTATGCTGTCTAGAGTGGGAATTTATTATCATTCTGACTGCAGCCTTTTGCTGGGTTACCAAACATAGATCTACGTTTTTTTTTACATGCTTTCTTATGGAGAAAATCAAGGTCGGAGTGCTACACACACAAACGTAGATCTACGTTTGGACAGTTTAACCCTTTCGGGGTTATGGTCGTACAAATACGTTTTACGCACTGTGGTTATTGACGTACTAGTACGCCTAAATTCTAGCGCCCTCAAATCAAGCAGAAACAGGCTGTTAGGCCTAGATGTGATAGAATGGGTCTGTGTGGTCAGTGTGCGCAGTATAAAAAAATTCCTGCACCACACAGTGCATAATGAGGAAAAAAAACTCTGACCATGTTTTTGGTTTAAAACAGCGACTTTGCAGTCTATTTTCGTATGGTATTTATGCTTGTATTCTCGTTTTCTTAGTCTCATTTTATAGAATAGATGATATATTACAGAAATAGAGATAATTTTGACTGGTTTCACGATGACAAGTATCTTGAAACTGAGCGCAAAGTAGAGAAAATGTTCGATTTTGGCCGATGTTCAAGAGTAAACAAATCACACCATGCGTCCAATACACATCAACTGGAGAGTCTAATTTTCTTGCATAAGTGCGCTGATATTATTTATACCATTTTTACAGTGACGCAGTTGTATACATAACAGTAAATCTTCTATTTTTTGAGAGAATAAAAATTCAAAATGGAAAGAAAAAGTAATGTAAGAGGGGCCTGGAGATGTGACTAATGAACAGAAAAGATGTTATTTTAGTGCCAGGAATGTCTGCCTTGTTTATTATGGACCCTATTTTGAAATTGGCATTGTTTGAAATTTGTGTGAAATTGGCCAAATTGCCATTTTCTGACCACTATTTTGGGTAGTTGAAATTGGTAAATAGGCGGTTTCTTGTACTCAATCGATAGAAGAAATGGAGTTCTAGTGAAATAGCTATAATTTTAGTAGACTGAAACATTGGAATTTGCCAAAAATAGGGCTCAAAGTGGGCGAAATCGCCGATGCGTAAATGTCATGGATACCGCTAACTTCGCGAAAGCATAATTCTGTTAGTTTTCGATCAAATTTCATAATTTTTGTGGCGTTATGATCGGAAGAAAATTATCATTCCATAAGATTTTTTTTTTTTTTTAAATTTGTGGACCCTGAGAACGAGTTTCAGAGAGACCCCTTGGAGCCCCAAAGGGTTAAGGGTTAATGTTGTTTTGTTGATCCCCATGCACAAATTCCATAGGTGAAATAAGGGTAGATGAGTGAATGATACAGTGCAAGGTGAGCTGATTGAGGCACATAGTAGTGTATCTTTGATAGTATGCCTACTGTCTTTGAGATTTTCTTGGAAATTTGTTGTATGTGTGTTTGGAATTTAAGGCTACTGTCAAGGTGGATTCCTAGGAATTTTCCCTCTGTGAGTCTTGTGATGGGTGAACCATTGAGCGCTATGTTAAGTGGAACATTTGTAGCTCTGTTTCCAAACTGAATGAAATAGGTCTTGTCAGTATTGAGAGTAAGCTTATTAGTCGTCATCCAGGTAGATATTTTCTGTAATTCAGCATTAACAGTGTTGGCCAGTATGACTGGGTTTGGGTGAGAGAAGACATATGTAGTGTCATCTGCAAACAATATGGGTTTGAGTAGTTGTGATGCATTCGGTAGGTCATTGATGTAAATGAGGAATAGTAGTCGTCCTAGGACACTTCCTTGTGGGACACCGACTGTAATTTGTTGTGTGGAAGAGTTAGCTCCATTTGTGTACACGTATTGGCTTCTGTTACTAAGGTATGACTTTTGGTAGTTGAGTGAGTGCCCTCTTATACCACAGTGTGCTAATTTTGTGAGCAGTAAATCATGGTCGACTGTATCAAAAGCTTTACGTAAATCAATGAAGATTCCCAGTGGGACTTCTTTCTTCTCAAGTGAGGAGTATATTAGCTCTAGCATGTGTATAATAGCATCATTTGTGCTTTTGTTAGTCCTGAATCCAAACTGATGGGTTGAGTACGTTGTGTGAGACGAGGTAGGAATAGATCAGCCTATGAATTAATTTTTCAAAGATTTTAGAGAGCAGAGGTAAGTTAGATATTGGTCAAGTCTGCTTGATCACCTCCTTTGTGGATCGGGGTGACCCTCGCTATTTTGAGAATTGATGGGAAGGTAGAGGCTTCAATGGATTTGTTGAAGAGTGTTGAAATAATTGGTGACAGTACCTGAGAAGCTTTTTTGTACATAAAAGGTGGTAAGCTGTTTATGTCTCCTGCCGTGTTTTTAAGGGTGTTGATGATGAGCGAGACTTCTATTGGGTTGGTTGGAGCTAAGAATAGTGTATTCGGGTAGGTGTTGGTGAGGTAGTCTGATGGACGGATGTTTGAGCTTGGGATTTTACTCGCTAGATTCTTTCCTATGGTGGAGAAGAAAACATTAAATCTGTTTGCTGTCTCAGTTGGTGAGAGTAGGGGTTCATCTGATTTTGTTAATTTGATAGTTTTGTTTTTGGATAACTTTTTATTTCCTAGAATTTCAGATAGGGTTTTCCAGGTCTTTTTCATATCACCTTTTATGTTATGTAGTCTGTTCTCATAATACAATTTTTTTGACATTCTTATCAGGCTGGTAAGGATTGACGAGTAGCGTTTGGATTGGTCTCTGGTTATTTGACCCCTTCTGTACTGTTTTTCATATTGGTGCTTTTTGTTAATGGATTTAAGGATGCTGGGTGTTAGCCAGGGACTGTTGAATCTCTTAGCTGTGATCTGTTTAGTTTTTTAGGGCAATGCTTGTTATAGAGGTAGTGGGTTTTTTTAAGGAAATTCATAATACATTCATTAGTATCTGAATATGTTTCTATCTCATTATGCCTGTCGATGTTAATCATAGCTGTTATAAAGTTATTAACAGCTGACTCATTATGTAGTCTGAAGGTAACTTTAGTAGTCTTGGAGCAATTTACCTAGGTTGGTTATGATAAAGGTAGGGTAGTGGTCTGTGGTGTTGTCTGTGATTATGCCTGATTTTAAAGGGGATATAGTGTTAGTCCAGATGTGGTCTAATAAGGAGATACTGGTCTCAGAGATTCTTGTAGGTTTTGATATTGTTGGTAGCAACAAGCAGTTGCTCATAGTGTTTGTGAATTCGGTTACTTGTGGGTCCTGGTCATGTACAAGATTTATGTTGAAATCTCCTGTGAGCAGCAAATGGTCTTTGTTCAGGTTTCCTAATTTTTCACTAAAGTGGTGAATGTTTGACTGTGGTACTCTGTAGATGTTTATCACTGTGAGGGGTTTTTGCAGGTCTTTTGATTTAAATTTAGCTATAATACATTCTCCATGTTCATCCCTTGTGCAAGAGTTATTGATACATACATTCAAGTTGATCCAAGTAATATATAGCTATTCCACCCCCTCGCTGGTCTGTCCTACAGTTGTGTATGGCTGTGTAACCTGGGATGGCATAGACATCTGTTGTACGAGGCTTTAGCCAAGTCTCAGTGAGTGTGATGATTGACATACTGGTATGCAGGGATTTGAGTAGTGCTGTGAGGTCATCGTAATATTTGCTCAAAGATCTAACATTGTAATTGTGAATCCATGAACCTAGTGAATAATTAGTAAAACATTAAATGAACTCATAGATCAGGAAGTTCTCATAGGTGGAACCTGCATATGTTGAAGGGTACAGTACTGTTCAGTTTCAGCAAAATCAATGTGGATAAACACAGACAAAATGTATGTTTCTCCTAGAAATAGTAACAACCTGATCACATGTTGCCATTACTTTTTGCATCATAATCTTATTTTTCTGACTTCCTCTACTCTAGTAACTCCTATTTATCCAATATCATTCCTATCTTCTATTGTGTACTCATGGGCCTCATATCTTTACTGATTATCCTCCTGATCTGCTGAAAATACATTTTGTAATTACTGTTATTCACAGCTGTACAATAGCCACATAAAAGTACAAAATATTCTCCATATTTCTTATATTATTACATAAACAACTAATGGTCATCTTTACATTTCCATTTAAGCTCAAAGAAAAAATTAATACAGTATGTACTACAGTCATCCCTACAAATTCACAGGTTTCTGGAACTGCAGATTTCAATTATCCAATGTTTTTCCTGAAGGGTAACCAAGAAATAGATCTGAATTACCCAATGTTTTTACTGAAGGGCAACCATAAAACAGATTTCACTTATCCAATGTTTTTACTGAAGGGCAACCAAGAAACATTTAATTATCCAGCAGTTTTCTTGCTCAGTAGCTGTTCCACACATTTTTAGTCTGGTCATAATTTCTTATGAACATAAATACATCAGATGACAGTGATATATTTTAGATATGATCTCTGAAACAAAATGAACACAAATTTGAAACAAAATTTGCTGTGCAGACTTAATTTTGCATTATATACGACTTTTAGTTTTGCAGGACCTCCAGCAACATAACACACTGTGAATTTGTAGGGACATCTGTACAGATGTCCCTACAAGTAGCTGATTTCACAAACACTATGATCAACTGCTTGCTACTACCATCTATAACTAAACCAACAAGAATCACAGGGACAAGTGCCTCACTACTTGATCATATCTGGACGAATACTATATCCTCCCTAAAAGCAGGCATAATCACAGACAACACTATGAACCACTACCCAACTTTTCTCATACCCAACTTAGGTAGACTGCCTCAGGACACGACTAAGATCTCTTTTCGAGTACATGATGAGTCATCGGTAAATAATTTTATTACTGCCTTACATAACACTGACTGGCTGGGCGAGTTAGCAGACAGCCACCATATTGATGTGTCAAAATATTCCTACACAAAACCCATAACCTCTATAATAGACATTGTCCAATGAAAACAAAGCAGATCTCAACAGAGACTAAACAGCCCCTGGCTTACAAACAGTATACAGTGGACCCTCGGTTAACGAATACCCTGGAAATCGTGCAATTATGTAAGTATAATTTTGTAAGTTCTTGTGGAAGTGTATTTTTGGGGGTCTGAAATAGACTAACCTACGTGAAATTTTTCCTTAAGGGAGTAAATTCGTTCGGTAATGGCACTTGAGCAGACTTCAGGAGTGAAGTTTTTACGAAACTCGGGGGTCCACTGTACACTTAAATCCATCGATAATAAACATCTATACGAAAAACAATTCAGACAGGGCCTAATAACAAAAGAACTAAACGATACACCTCAATACATACTTACTAATCTAATACAGAAGTCCAAACAAACGTACAGTGTACCCTCGGTTTTCGTTCACCTCCAAACTCGAACAATTATGTAAGTGCTTTTGTAAGTGTATTTTTGGGGGTCTGAAATGACTTATCTAATTTACATTTGTCCTTATGGGAACAAATTCGTTCGGTAACGGCACTCAAACAGCATTCTGAAGAGAATTTTCAACAAAAACCGAGGGTCCACTGTACTATATAAACAGATTTAATGAAATAAAAGGTGATATGAAAAAGACCTGGAAAACTCTCTGAAATTTTGGTCTATAGAAAACTGTTTAGAAACAGAGAAATTAACATAGCGAAACCAGACAAACCACACATACAGCCTATAGACACTGCCAACAAACTTAATGTCTTCTTTTCTACTATAGGATCAAAACTAGCAAGCAAAATCCCAAAAGCAAATACTCAGCCACAAGACTACCTCATTGGTAATTACCCAAATTCTCAATATGTAGCACCAACAAATCTTACTGAAGTCTCACAAATAATTAAATAATTAAAAAACAAGGCAAGAGACCTAAATAACTTGCCACCAATCATGTATAAAAAAGCAGCTCATGTGCTGTCCCCCATTATTGCAACACTATTTAACAAATCTGTTGAATCTTTAATAGTTTCATCCATACTCAAGACAGTAAGGGTCACCTGATCCTCAAAGGAGGTGATCCTACAGAACTAAATAACAACAGACCAATATCTAACTTGCCTTTGCTCTCTAAAATTTTCAAAAAAATAATACATAAACAAATCTACTTCTACCTCCTATCCCATAACATACTGAACCCCTGCCAGTTGGAGTTTAGGCTGAAAAAAGCATGAATGATGCAATTATTCAGATGCTCGAATTACTATACAGTCAACCCTTCGTTTTTGTGTATCTCTGTTTTCTTGTGTTTCAGTTTTCGTGCAGTTTTTTCAGGGAAATTTTACCTCCGTTTTCGTTGATTACCTCTGTTTTCGCGCTTGGTACGGAACGCAGGGTACCACTGTATACAGCCTCTCCTCACTTAACGACGGAGATGGGGGCCTAAGACCCATTGGTAAACGATTTCGTCGCTAATCGAGGAATGACCCCTTACTGACACAACAAAAGTGTCACCACCCCTCCCTCTCCCTCTCTCTGTATAGCCCCAGCCCCACACACCCTCCAATACCTCTCCATATATGTCAGTTTTTATTAATTTGGGCTTCTTTATCATGTCTGTCTGTCTATCTATCTGCCTGATTGAATGACTTACTGACTTGACTGAATGACTTACTGACTTGACTGAATGACTTACTGACTTGACTGAATAACTTACTGACTTGACTGAATGACTTACTGACTTGACTGAATGACTTACTGACTTGACTGAATGACACACTGACTTGACTGAATGACACACTGACTTGACTGCATGACACACTGACTTGACTGAATGACACACTGACTTGACTGAGTGACACAATGACTTGACTGAATGACACAATGACTTGACTGAATGACTTACTGACTTGACTGAATAACTTTACTGACTTGGCTGAATGACTTATTGACTTGACTGAATGACTTACTTGACTGAATAACTTACTGACTTGACTGAATTACTTACTGACTTGACTGAATGACACACTGACTTGAGTGAATAACTTACTGACTTGACTGAATGACTTACTTGACTGAAAAACTTACTGACTTGACTGAATGACTTACTTGACAGAATAACTTACTGACTTGACTGAATGACTTACTGACTTGACTGACTTACTGAAAAAGAGTGTATGTTTAGCACATAACTTTCTGTAATGGTCGCTTCACTTTTTTTTTTATGGTGCTGTGACAAGTGTCAGATAACTGATGACAGCCAGTGACATTAGATAAATTGCACTGCTGCAGGGAACCCTCCCTTGTGTCATGTTTATTATTATGAAATAGAATGACATTTAAAATGTCCCAGATCGATTATTATTATTATTAATATTACCATCAACATACCTTGTTCACTGAGTATATAATAATTTCTTAATTAAGCTGCCAGAGAGACACCAAGAATGGAAACACACACACGAACACACCAGCTAACCCCTTTACTGTGAACTTCTTTTGTACTTCTTCCATTTTCCTCTTCCAAGTGCTGCTTTTTTTTTTTTAATTCGTCGGAGAGCCGTCGTAACTCAGAGTTGTTGGTAAACGAGTACGTCTGTAAGTGAGGAGAGGCTGTATATATATATATATATATATATATATATATATATATATATATATATATATACAGTGGACCCTCGGTTTTCGTCGATAATTCTTTCCATAATGCTGTTACCAAACAAATTTGTTCCCATAAGGATGAATGTAAATTAGATTAGTCGTTTCAGACCCCCAAAAATACACTTACAAAAGCACTTACAAAAATACACTTACATAATTGTTCGAGTTGGGAGCTGTACGAAAACCGAGGTTCCACTGTACAGTAGTATATTCAGTGGACCCCCGGTTTTCATAATTTATTCGTTCCAGAATGCTGTTCAAGTGCCATTACCAAACAAATTTATTCGCATAAGGAATAATGTAAATTAGACTAGTCCTTTTAGACCCCCAAAAATACACTTACAAAAGCACTTATAAAAATACACTTACATAATTGTTCGAGTTTGGAGCATAACGAACATCAGGGTCCACTATATATACATACAGTATATACAGTGGACCCCCGGATTTCGTACTGCTCCCAACTCGAACAATTATGTAAGTGCTTTTGTAAGTGTATTTTTGGGGGTTTGAAACGGACTAATCTAATTTACATTCGTCCTTATGGGAACAAATTCGTTCGGTAACGGCACTCGAACAGCCTTCTGGAAAGAATTATTGATGAAATCTGGGGATCCAATGTACTGTATAGTAGTACAGAACCTCTACTATCCACTACATAGCTGCATAACAACCTTGCACCACACTGTGTGATAGATTTGGGCAAATGATAACAGAGCAATTCTATGTTCTTTATAACAGTTAATATCAGTGGGGACATTTTTCTAGGCTTCTCTGGATGTGCTTTTTGTGTGGGCATGTCATCAACACTGTCCTCAAGGAACCAACACAACCAGGTGTTCACTGGATGCTCACACACATTGATGGCTTCTACTTCTTTCATAATCCAATGATCTTTGCAACTGTCTCTAGTGTATGACTTATTCCTGCCTATATTAATTCATCGATAGCCAAAAATATCTGACTAACTCAGCCCTCAAGACCACACAGTGCAGGGATACCATGGATACAAAACCATCCACCACCCAAGCTTAGAAGGCACTTAAAATGCACCCAGTAGCCTTAGGAAATCCTGAAACATCCCACTTCAAGTTGCAAGGCCAGCATAACTTTTTGTTTCATCAACAAACCTATGAGCACTCTATGTGTATACACACTTATCTGAGTTTCCTTCCAATTTCTTGAAGGTTCTTTTTCTTTTAGTGTTTCTTTTTATTTGCATTGGGAAGTGGATGAGAATTTTTCTTCCACGAGCAATGCGTATAGTAACAGGTGATTAAAATGACAGGGGAAAGGGACTAGTAACCCCTTCTCTATTATCAATTACAAAAAAAGACCAGTGAATGTATTTCCTTTTCTATGTGGGTCACCCTACCTAAGTGGGAGATGGCTGATGTATTAAAGAATTATTATTATTATTATTATTATGGTGAAGTGCTAAGCCCATAGGGGCCACACAACAGCTGAGGTGCAAATAGTAATCAAGTTTAATCCAAAGAAGGGAAGGGTAGCTCCAAATTCTTGGATAATGAGTTTTGCATCAAGGCACCCCCTTCAAGGGTTCATGAACAGAGCTAAGTTCCTGGTGTCCAGTTTTCAGTACTTAAGCCATCATATTACTTGCCCAAATTTCCAGTGGTTGTACGGCAGCTTCTGCTACCTCCTTGAACGCATTCAACTACGTACTGTACCATTATTAGCAACAAAGAATGTTGCAGCCAGTTTATAGCTATGGCCTTTTTGTTTACCTCTTAATGGCATTATGAAATCTTGCTGAGTCCTTTCTAAATCACTTTCTAAATCAACAGACATGGCAGTTTTATTTATTATTGTTGTTTTTATTAAACGGTAAGTATTTATTATTATTGTTTGTTAAATATTTATGTAAATCTGTTTATTCTTCATTTATTGTTTGTATCATGTATAGTAACCCCTCAATATAACAGACCTCAATATAACAACCCTAAATATAACAGAAATTTAAAATAATGAGCAAAATCCACTGAGTAAATTGTACTTTTATGTATTTTATTTTCATTTCACTGTTTACTGCAATATAACTGAAATTGTATGTACAGTACTATATTAGGTATACAGTAGGTGCGTTTTACCATTTTTTTTAACATTATTCTGATTTAACCAACACTTGGACAATCCTACCTATTAGTTCATTATACTGAGCATTTATTGCATTTAATTTTGTAAAATAAAATAGCATTCCTTGTTTAAATAAACTACCATAAGTTCAACTCTAAATGTGCTTTGCAGGGGCAAAAGTCAACTATCTGCCCATCTCAAATACTGTATCCACAGATAACAGGAATGACCATGAGCGGACACTATAGGCTTCATCAATAAAATTCCAGCATCATTAAAATGTTATTATAAATTCTGAGTTTTCTTGTGTACAGTCAGCATTACTCTTGCATTCTACACCTGCCTACACTTACTTTAAAATAAAAATTCCAACTGAACCATGAGTTGCAAAGATGGCCATACTTTCTATCAAAAAATGGTGGAGAAAATATTAAATATCTTACTCATAATTACACGAAGTTGAGTTAAAGTGTGCATAACAACAACTACAGAAACATATATAGCAGCTTATGAAAAAAGAAGCAAGCTGTCAGGGTAATACTGTTAGGTGCAAACTAAGGAAGGAGTCCAACACAAAGTGCCCGCCAGATGACTGTGAGTCATGCACTCTTTGTAGATAACCAGCATTATACAACATGCGCATTTATACCAGCAGCCCTGTATCATGCACTCTTCTACTAGGAGACCTAACTGTCATGCATTCTTGTACTAGCAGACTTATATGTATTGTGCACATTTGTACAAGCAGCTCTGTACATCATGCACTCTTGCAGCAACAGCATGGTATCATGTGCTTTTGCACTAGCAGCCTGGTATATCATGCACTCTTACACTAGCAGCCTAGTATATCATGCATTCTTGTACTAGTCACTCTGAACATCATGCACTCTTTCTGCCAATAAAGCATACATTATACACTCTGAAATTGAAGATACCTAAACAGAAAAATGCTTTGCCTGTACTTTTTAGTTTTGAACGATACCACCAGAGACAAAAAGATTTAGCTAGAGTTCACCATGAATCAGTCTTTTTCTTTAACTCATAGGATTGTAGTAGTAATTCCTTCCACGGTACAGTCATACACATCATCCTCAATGACATCTCTCTACTGCACAGTTAATTTCATCATGTATGCTGCATCAAAAATTACATGGGTCTAAGAAAATCTGGCACTTAACACGTACATATGTGTTTTGGCTTTTTATACTTTTCAAGTAAAATTTATCAATATGAATTTATATTTAACTTTCAAGGTTTTATATTACAGTACTGTTAAATTGAATTTTAAAACTGTGAATTAAAATCTCATTTGTATTATACCCAAACTGCTTAGTGATCCTAAAGTTTTCTTCATAGTGTAACTAACAATAGCAAAAAAAAAAAAAATCTACAACAACCCTCACTAACCCTTTAATTGGATACTGAAAGGAGTCAAAGCAGGTGAAGGAAGAAGCAACTTCTTGCGCGGCTCATGTATAGGCACTGCGGAACTGCAGCACCCACTATTTTCACTCAATGAGTCAATATTATCAATAACATTCAATATAATGAGTCTTTTTTTTTCTTTAATTCTTTCATTATACTTGTACTACAAGTATAAAGAAAGAATTAAAGAAAAAAAGACTCATTATATTGAATGTTATCGATAATATCGAGTGAAAATATGGGGTGCTGCAGTTCTGCAGTACCTATACCACGAGCTGCCACTGCTTCTTGCCAAGGGTATTTATAATACAGTGGACCCTCGCCATTCGAATTTAATCCGTTCCAGGAGCTTGTTCTTAACGTGAAATGTTCGAAAGGCGATTTAATTTTTCCCATAAGAAATAATGGAAATACAATTAATCCGTTCCAGAAATCCAAAAATATATAAAAAATACTATATTTTATAATAATAATAATAATTTATTTATTTCAATGCATGTTACAAGTGTACAATGTTATTGGTAGTTACAAATATAATACAATTATAAAACTGTAATGCAAGGAGAGCCACTGGCATGCCATGGCATTAGGGGCAGTTTATTCTAGAGACTTATTCACTAAGTACTTAATGCTAAAGAAATTGATTGAGTTTATTCTAGTTCTATATTATTTAAATTATTAAATGGTTATACATACTATTTAAAGACAATACAAGAGAAATTGGTTGAGTTTAATCTAGTTGTAGAATTTATTTCAAATTACAGTATGTTGATGCTATACTAGTATAATAACAATACTAGAAATAGTTTTTAGAGTTTCATCTAGGTATATATTTTATTTCAAATTAAGAAAATGATGATACTATAAGATTTTAAATGACAATATGATGATATGAGATTGCAACAAGTGTTAAGGAGGATGAACATATCAAAATGAGATCTTCTTAAGTAAAATAATATTGGGTTTGGAAGTTTGTTACAGTATGAGTATTTAGTATAGGGTGAGTAGGTGACTTTTGAGAAGAGTCTTGAATTGATTTTCCGACAAGGTTAACTTGATATTTACTGGTAATGAATTCCAGATTTTGGGGCCCTTTATGTGCATAGAATTTTTACATTGGTTAGTATGGACTCGGGTATGTCAAATAGTGATCTGTGTCTTGTGTCATGTTCGTGGGACCTATTAAAGTTGTTGAGGAGAATTCTGAGCGCAGGGTTAATATTAGCATGTAGAGTTTATGTATGTAGAAGGCACATGAATAGGTATGAATATTTTTTATGGTGAGTAGTTTTAAGGTTCTGAATATAGGTGGAGTATGCTGTCTAGAGTGGGAATTTGTTATCATCCTGACTGCAGCCTTTTGCTGGGTTATGAGTGGTCTAAGGTGATTTAATGTTGTTGAGCCCCATGCACAGATTCCATAGGTGAGATAAGGGTAGATAAGAGAATGATATAGTGCAATGAGAGCTGGTTGAGGCACATAATAGCGTATCTTAGATAATATACCTACTGTCCTTGAGATTTTCTTGGAAATTTGTTGTATGTGTGTTTGGAATTTAAGACTACTGTCAAGGTGGATTCCTAGGAATTTTCCCTCTGTGAGCCTTGTGATGGGTGAACCATTTAGCGTTATGTTAAGTGGAACATTTGTAGCTTTGTTTCCAAACTGAATGTAGTAGGTCTTGTCCGTATTGAGAGTAAGCTATTTGTCATCATCCATGTTGATATTTTCTGTAATTCGGCATTAACTGTGTTGGCTAGTACGACTGGATTTGGGTGAGAGAAGACATATGTTGTGTCATCTGCAAACAAAATGGGTTTGAGTAGTTGTGATGCATTCGGTAGGTCATTTATGTAAATGAGGAATAGGAGTGGCCCCAGGACACTACCTTGAGGGACACCGACTGTAATTTGTTGTGTGGAAGAGTTCTCTCCATTTGTGTTCACGTACTGACTTCTGTTGCTAAGGTACGACTTTAGGTAGTTGAGGGGGTGCCCCCTAATACCATAGTGCGCTAGTTTTGTGAGCAATAAATCATGGTCGACTGTATCAAATGCTTTGCGTAGGTCTATGAAGATTCCCAGCTTCTACATAGACAAAAACATTAAATACTACAGTGCTGTACTACTAAAAGTATTAGTAAATAAATGCAAGTCTTTTTACTTACCATTATTGAAGATTGTTGATGGCATATGGAAGAGAGGGAGTAGGAGGGAGGGAGGGAGGGGTTAGTGTTTGGAAGGGAATCCTTCCAGAAGGACTTCAGGTACCAAAGCCCTATCTGGGGTTACTTCTTTTCTTTGTCTTTTAATCCCACTAGGACCAGCTTGGGAGTTACTGGACACTTTAACAAAATAACTGTCCACAGTCCTCTGTTTCTGGCGCCTTTTCAACATGTTCCTGAAGAAGGACATTGTTTGGTCACTGAACATGCTGCTGTTATGGCTTGTTTGAGCTTGTTCAGGGTGGTATTTTTCAACAAAACTTTGCAATCTATTCCACATTGTACACATCTCCTTAATCTCTGAAGAAGGCACCTTCTTCAGCCCCTCTTCCTCCTCCTTCTCCCGTGAATCAATAGCCTCAAATCTGGTCTGATGCTCTTCCATTTCCAGCTCTTGCAGCTCTTGAGTTGTTAGCTCTACCCTGTGTCCCTGCACTAGCTCTTCCACATCATCGCCACTCACCTCCAACCCCATGGACTTGCCCAATTCCACAATACAGTCCACAACAGGCACAGGGTCGGCAGGGTCAGGGTCAGCCTCAAACCCTTTAAAATCCCTCTGTTGGACACAACCTGGCCACAATGGTCTCCAAGCAGAGTTCAAAGTCCTTGAAGTCACTCCCTCCCAAGCCTTGCCTATAAGGCCTATGCAGCTGTAGATATTGAAATGATTCTTCCAGAACTCTCTAAGGGTCAACTCACTGTCCGAGGTCATTTCAAAGCACTTTTCAAACACTGCTTTTGTGTAGAGTTTTTGAAGTTACAGATGACCTGCTGGTCCATGGGCTGGAGGAGAGGTGGTGTTAGGAGGCAAGAACTTCAGTTTTATAAATTTGAAGTCTTCACACAGTAGGTCTTCCATGTTTTGAGGATGTGAAGGAGCATTGTCCAGCAACAGGAGGCACTTTTGTCCAAACCCTTTTCCTGTAGGTATTTTCTCACACTGGGGCCAAACACTTCATGGATCCAGTCACTGAAAAGGTGCTTTGTGACCCATGCATTCTGACTAGCTCTCCACAAGACACACAATCTACTTTTGACGACATTGTGTCTCTTGAACACTCTGGGATTTTCTGAGTGATACACTAGTAAAGGCTTTAATTTAAAATCCCCACTAGCATTACTACACATCATGAGAATTAGCCTGTCTTTCATAGGCTTGTGTCCTGGCAGTGCCTTTTCCTCCTGAGTAATGTAGGTCCTGTTGGGCATTTTCTTCCAAAACAGGCCTGTTTCGTCACAATTGAACACTTGTTCAGGTTTCAATTTTCAGTCTTTATGTAGTCCTGAAACTCCTTTATGAATTTTTCAGCTGCATGTTTGTCTGAACTGGCAGCCTCACCATGCCTTACCACATTATGTATGCCACTACGATGTTTAAATCTCTCAAACCAGCCTTTGCTGGCTTTAAATTCACTACCATTACAATCAGCACTGGTTGCAGGCATTTTCTTTAAAAGATCGGCATGCAAGTTCCTTGCCTTTTCACAAATAATTGACTCAGACACACTATCACCCGCTAACTCTTTATCCTTGATCCACACCAGCAACAACTTTTCAATCTCTTCGATTATTTGTGGTCTGTTTTGGCTCGCACAGTAACACCTTTTGCAACATCAGCTTGCTTAATTTCTTCCTTCTTAAGCAGGATAGAAGCGATAGTTGAACTGTTTTTGCCATATATCCTGGCAAGATCACACAATCGCACACCACTCTCGTATTTTTGTATTATTTCCTTCTTCATTTCTACGGTGTTTCTCACTTTTATCAGCCCAGGGTACCACTAGGAACTTTCTTGGGACCCATGGTAGCTTATTTCACAGTCGCACGTAATGAACAAACTCCAAAAAATTATAATTAAGTGTGAAATGTCTGTGGAAGCGTGCAGGGTATTGTTCTCTCGAGTGTAAACAACGCGGGACTGGCTCTCCACGCCTGCGCTGTGAGGCACCCAAGCGCCTGGGCCGACAGGTCACGAACGTATTCGTTCGACTCGCGATAATTTGTTCGCATGACGATTTCGAATTTTTTGTACTAATGACGATTTGTTCGACTGCCGAGCCGTTCGAATAGCGGGGGTCCACTGTATCAGGTTTTCAGTGCTCTTGTGAAATGTTAAGAGTGGGCCATGAAGCAGTTATAGCCAACTCTAAGGAACCAAGTGGTTTTTATGACTTGAAGTGCTGCTTGAGTGCAAGAAAGATAACATTTATAATGGATTCAGGGAAACCGGTTAGCCAGAAGGATGGGTGGGGATGCTGCAGTTCATAGAGCCATCTGAACTGTGATGTAAACACACTTCTGCCAAGACAATGACTGAACAGTGATGGTGAAAGTTTTTCTTCCTTTTTTGGATTACCCTGCCTCAGCAGAAGATAGCCAGTGTACAGTCAACCCTTGGTTTTCGTGTGTCTCAGTTTTCGGTGATTTTGGTTTTCGGGCACTTTTTTCGTGGAAATATTGTCTTAGTTTTCGTCGATGGTACGGAACCTGTCCATGTGCCCAGCGCACATACAAAGCCGCAAGACCGCCACCCACGCGCCACCCACGCACATTGTCACGCAGTCTAGCATTGTTTATGCTTGAGTGAACATCATCCCAGGAGTTCATACAAAACATTTATTAACAATTCATTGTTTTTGGCCCTTGATTACAGTGGACCCCCGGTGTTCGTCCTGCTCAAAACACTCCCTTTTATGTAAGTGTATTTTTTTAAATGCTTTTATAAGTGTAGTTTTGGGGGTCTAAAAGGACTAGTCTACTTTACATTATTTCTTAAGGGAATAAATTCGGTTGGTAATGGCATTTGAGCAGCATTCTGTTACGAAAAATGGACGAACACCGGGGGTCCACTGTATTGTGTGTGACTACTAAATAAGCTACCATGGGCCCAAAGAAAGTGAGGAACACAATAGAACTGAAGAAAGAAGTAATAGAAAAATATGATAGTGGTGTACGTATTGCCGAGCTCGCCAGGATATACAAGAAGGCCCCATCAACCATCGGTTCCATTGTGGCGAAGAGAAAAGAAATCACGGAAGCTAATGTTGCGAAAGGGGTGAATATGATAACGAAACAGAGATCACAATCAATTGAAAATATGGAGAAATTGTTGTTGGTGTGGATAAACGAAAAACTGCTAGTGGGTGATAGTGTTGTGCAATCCATCATATGTGAAAAAGCAAGGCAGTTGCATGCCAATCTTGTCAAGAAAATGCCTGAAACCAGTGTTGATGTTGATGAATTTAAGGCCAGCAAATGCTGGTTCGAAAACCTCAAGAAGCAAAGTGGCATACACAGTGTTGTAAGGCATGGTGAGGGTGCCAGTTCAGATAAACAAGGGGCTGAAAAATTTGTGCATGACTTTAAAGAATATGTAGAGGCAGAAGAATTTAAACCCCAACAAGTGTTTAATTGTGACGAAACAGGCCTCTTTTGGAAGAAAATGCCAAGGAGGACCTACATCACGCAGGAGGAAAAGGCAATGCCAGGACACAAGCCTATGAAAGACAGGCTAACTCTCATGTTGTGTGGTAATGCTAGTGGGGATTTCAAAGTGAAGCCTTTACTGGTGTATCACTCTGAAACTCCCAGAGTGTTCAAGAAATACAGTGTTGACAAGTGTAAATTGTGTGTGATGTGGAAGTCTAACCCTAAGGCATGGGTCACTAGGGAAATTTTCCTGGAATGGTTTAATCAAGTGTTTTGCCCCAGTGTGAAGAAATATCTATTGGACAATAAATTGGGGCTCAAGTGCCTCTGTTAATGGACAATGCTCCTGCGCATCCTCAAGACTTGGAAGACCAAATGTCTAAGGATTTCAAATTTGTAACAGTGAAGTTCTTGCCTCCTAACACCACTCCTCTCATCCAGCCCATGGACCAGCAGGTCATTGCAAACTTCAAAAAACTGTACACCAAAGCAGTGTTTCAAAGGTGCTTTGATGTGGCCAATGGCTCTGCATTGACCCTAAAAGAGTTCTGGAAGGATCACTTCAATGTCTTCCAGTGCATAGGCTTGGCAGGGAGTTACTTCCAGGACGATGAACTCTGCTTGGAGAAAGTTGTGGCCAGATTGTGTCCCAGAGAGGGATTTTGAAGGGTTTGGGCTTCACCCTGAGGAGCCTATGGAAGTTGTGGAAAGTATTGTGGCATTGGGGAATTGCATGGGGTTGGATGTGAGTAGCCAGGATGTGGAAGAGTTGGTGGAGGACCACAATGAAGATCTAACCACTGAAGAGCTGCAAGAGCTTGAGCTGCAACACCATCAAAGCAGATCTCAGGAAATTGCTTCAATGGAGGAGGAAGAGAGATGTAAGGTGCCTTCTTCAGAGATTAAGAAGATTTGTGCAATGTGGAGTAGGGTGCATTCATTTTTGGAGGAACATCACCCTGACAAAGATGTTGCAATCAGTCTCATCAACATGTTCAATGACAATCTCTTTTCCCATTTTAGGGACATTTTAAAGAGATGCCAGACACAGAGCTCTCTGGACAGATATTTAGTGACACAGGTGTGCAGTGACTCTCAAGCTGGTCCTAGTGGGATTAAAAGACAAAGAAGGGAAGTGACTCCAGATGAGGACTTGGTACCTAGAGTCCTTATGGAGGGGGATTCCCCTTCCAAAAAATAGGGTCTCTTCCCTCTCCCCTCCTCCCTCTCTTCCATCCAGCAACATCAGTCTTCAATAAAGGTAAGTGCCACATTGAGTTCATTCATTTGTGCATGTAAATCTATCTTCAAGGCCCCCCATTTTTTTTTTTTCGAACTTCTGGGTTTCTGGAACGGATTAATTGAATTTCCATTATTTCTTATGGGGAAAATGGTTTTAGTTTTCGTCGATTTGGTTTTAGTCGATCCCTCTGGAATGGATTAAACACGAAAACCAAGGGTTGACTGTATTTAAAAAAATATGCATTTTGTTCTACGTACAGTATATAGTACTGAAAGTAGTTTCCCAGTTTATATTGTGGCTATGGTTCTTAGCATGTTAGAAAATTGCTAAACTGTCTTGTGCATAAGTAACAGACCTTGTGTGACCACAGATAAAAACAACTACCTATGCACTGAACTATGTTACCAGTGGTCACAAAATATAAATTACCCTTGATGTTTCTGGTGGTAATGAATTTCTTGCAAAGACTGTAACCTATCAAACTAGGAAAAGCATGTAAAAGTTTAATTTTGTGTTTAGTTATTACAGTAACTAAACCAAAAGGCCTGTTAGATATACTTAAGACAATTCAGATTTTGTCTAGCATATTAAGAATCATGATAATAGTATAAACAAAAACTGCTTCTATTGTATAAATAGTAGAGAATGCCTGTATGAGTACAAAACTCTTGAATCAGCTATGACTGCTACATGACAAAACACTTAAAATTCATAAAGCCAGTGGAAACCCAATACTATAACTATGCTCTCCCTGAAGTCTCTTCATCCTGCACTTCAATTTCATCAAATGATTTAAGTCAGCTAGTCTTTGTACATACTGTACATCCAATTACATTTGTTAGGGCCTCAAATGTAGGCCAAAATCTACAGTAATTTTCGCTATTTTCTCTTTTATTTTCTCCACGTAGATTTGTTTGAGAAAAATCAAAATATCCCTCCCAAACAGTCATATTTTAAAAATCCACATTTCTTGGGTAAATTCTATCAAACAAATAGACACCAACCACACCTACACCAAACAACCACATACCATAAATACAGTGGAACCCCGGATTTCGTCCGGTGCGGATATCGTACAATTCTGATTTTGACCACTTTTTGGGGCGAAATTTTACCCCGGGTTTTGTACCTCTGCTCAGAAATTGTCCGTATCAGACACATCCGCCCGCCCGGGACGTGGCCACTCACACGTACGTGGCTCAGTCTGCCTCTGTCACTCATTCAGTGAGCAATACTTCGTGCATTCATCCAAAATATTTCATAATAATCCATTGTTTTTTGTGCTTGTTTATTGAGTGCGACTGCAAAATAAGCCACCATGGGGCCAAAGAAAGTTCCTAGTGCCAGCCCTTTGGTAAAGAAGGTGAGAAACACGATAGAAGAGAGAGGGGAGAATGTGCCTTCTTCAGTGATTAAGGACATTTGTGCAAAGTGGAGTGAGGTGCAAAGTTTTGTGGATAATTATCACCCTAACAAAACTGTTGCAAGCCGTGTCTGCAACATGTTCAATGACAATGCCTTGTCCCATTTTAGGCAAATCTTAAAGAGATGTCAGATTTTTTGTGCACAAGAGGTCCAGTGACTCTCAAGCTGGTCCTAGTGCCAGAAAAAGACAAAAAAGGGAAGTAACCCTGGATAGGGCTTTGATACCTGAAGTCCTTATGGAGGGGGATTTCCCTTACAAACAATAACCTCTCCTCTCTCTCCCCTTCTCGCCTTCTTCCATATGCCAACAAGAGTCTTCAATAAAGGTATGTAATAGTGATTTAAATGTTCATTTATCCATTAAAATTAGTCATTTATATTTATTTCTCATTGTTTTCTGTATGTAAAACTATAGTTATTCTCTATAAAATGTATTTTTTGTTAATATTTTTGGGTGTCTGGAATGGATTAATTGGATTTACATTATTTCTTATGGGAAATATTACTTCAGTTTTTGTCCATTTCGAATTTCAACCGACCTTCTGGAACGGATTAAGGACAAAAACCAGGTTCCACTGTAAATGTTTTTGATAAAGTAACAACTGCTAAAATATATGAACATCTTTCCCAAATAACTGCAATATATCAATTCAAATTTCTTAACTAAACTGTGTCAAACAATTAGGAACACATTATACCTTCACCAAATTTCAATGCATTTCACTTAGCAACAAAAAAAAAAAAAAAATAAAGTTAGAGGCAACACAAAATAAACAAAAAGGATAAGAATAAAGGAAAACTATGTAGTATCCTACTTGCCCATGCTAGGCAGGTCCTGCTCACACCCATCTATGTATTTGCCTGACCTATTTTTAACCCTTTCACTGTCTCCCATATACAGTGGACCCCCAGATTTCGTACTGCTCCAAACTCAAACAATTATGTAAGTGTATTTTTGTAAGTGCTTTTGTAAGTGTATTTTTGGGGTCTAAAAGGACTAATCTAATTTACATTATTCCTTATGGGAACAAATTCGTTCGGTAACGGCACTTGAACAGCATTCTAGAACGAATTAATGATGAAATCCGGGGGTCCACTGTAGATCTCCATTATTGATGCCAATGTTGCTCATGTAGATCTACGGTTTAACCCTTTCACTGTCTGTCACATAGATCTATGTTACTGACACCAGGGTCTGTCTGTCATGAGCTCAGCTCACTCAAATAAGCTGTAAGTGGTAAATTTCGGCCTAGATGAGTTTGGTTTAAAAATAATGACATTGAGGTGTTTTCTTGGTATCCTTTGATAAACTGGAAGATATACTACTGAAATAGATATGATTTGGGTTAGTTCTAGGACTGGAAGTAACTAGATATCGGCTTTCAAAAGCACAAATATTAAATTTTTGATGATTTTCCTGAGGATGGGTAAGGCACCCCCTACACCCTAGGTCTGATGCACTGGGATGCCCAGAACCATAACCAATTATGCCTGGTTATATTTTATTATCCAAGAATTAGAACAGCTCTTTGATTTTTTTGTATACAGTAGGGCCCCACTTATACGGGAGGTTAGGTTCCAGGCTACTGCCGGAAAGCAGACATTGCCAGAAAGCAGAACGCCATTTTTTCCACTTATAAATGCATATAAATGTCAGATAACAAGTTTACACTAACATATACGTATTAAGTTAGCAATAGAACTAGGCATTAAAAACAATAAAAAGTAAAATACACACACGGTACATCCATTACTTACCTTAAAATATTTGTAGTCTTAATGTAGGGTGAGAGGTGAGTCGTATTTATTTGTAGGAAGTCAGGTGTGGGAAGTATGGTAGCCAGCCAGGGCAGCACACCCCACCCACACATAATGCAAACAAACAGACGCATCTGCTTTTGGTTGATACATGTTCATTCCCATGTCTGTGAATCTTATACCATAATACAAACACTTTACATTTTGTACAAGTTGTCTCCATGTTGATACAGTAGAATAAATAAAGAGGAACACTCCTATTATCATGTAACACCATTTTTAGAAGAAATGACTCTCTGAGTGAAGGCATACGAAAGGAATAATTTTCTAGTTACCCCCAGTAATATTATGGTGTACACATACACATTTTCTCTGATGTTGAACTAGAGACAACGTTATTCGTGCCATCACTCCTACAAGTCACCTGGCTACCACACCTCATATTTATGTTAATTTATTCTACTGTGGGGTGTATTTATCATGTTTACATGTTACGTAGTGTGTTTATTATATAATTTTGAAAAAAATATCATAGATGGATTAATGGAAATGTCTATATTAACATAATACTCTACGACATTTAATGTGCCATGTACGTATTATTATTAATATGGTATCAAGAGTAGAGAGACTCTTAGTGATTTTAATGTGTACAGTGGTACCCCGAGTTTCGTACAGCTCCCAACTCGAACAGTTATGTAAGTGTATTATTGTAAGTGCTTTTGTAAGTGTATTTTTGGGGGTCTGAAACGGACTAATCTAATTTACATTATTCATATGGGAACAAATTCGTTCGGTAACGGCACTCAAACAGCCTTCTGAATGAATTATGGCCGAAACTCAAGGTACCACTGTACTACCTGCACGCCAGCACAGTGTGTAAGTATATTAACCCTTTGAGGGTCGGTCCCATACTAGTACGTCAGTGCAGCCAGGGTCGGTCACGTACTTGTACGCCTAAATTCTAGTGCCTTCAAATCTGGTGGAAGAAAGCTGGTAGGCCTACATATGAAAGAATGGGTCTGCGTGGTCAGTGTGCGCAGTACAATATAAAAAAAATCCTGAAGCACCCAGTGCATAATGAGAGAAAAAAAACTCTGACCGTTTTTTTTATTTAAAACAGCGACTTTCGGGTGTATTTTCGTATGGTATTTATGGTTGTATTCTGTTTTGTTTGGTCTCATTCGATAGAATGGAAGATATACTATAGATATGGTGATGATTTTGATTGTTTTTACGATGACTAGTACCTTGAAACTGAGCACAAAGTAGCGAAAATGTTCGATTTTTGTCGATGTTCAAGAGTAAACAAATCACACCATGCGTCCAATACACATCAACTGGCGAGTCTAATATTCTTGCACAAGTGCTCTGATATTATTTATACCATTTTTACAATGATGCAGTTGTATGCATAACAGTAAATCTTGTATTTTTTGTGAGAATAAAAATTCAAAATCGAAAGCAAAAGTAATGTAAAAGGCGCCTGATGACGTGACTAATGAACAGAGAAGATGTTATTTTAGTGCCAGGAATGTCTGCATTGTTTATTCTGGACCCTATTTTGAAATTGCCATCGTTTGAATTTTGTGTGAAATTGGCCAAATTGCCATTTTCTGACCACTATTTTGCTTAGTTGCAATTGGTAAATAGACGGTTTCTTGTACTCAATCGATAGAAGAAATGGAGTTCTAGCGAAATAGCTATAATTTTAGTAGACTGAAACATTGGAATTTGCCGAAAATAGGGCTCAAATTGGGCGAAATCGCCGACGCGTAAATGTCATCGATACCGCTAACTTCGCAAGAGCATAACTCCGTTAGTTTTCCATCAAATTTCATAATTTTGGTGGCGTTATGATCGGAAAAAGATTCTCTATCATTTCATAAGAAAAATAATTTATTTTTTTTCTGAAAAATTTTCAACCCTGAGAACAAGTTTGGGAGAGGGCCTCTCGACCCTCAAAGGGTTAAGGTACAAGTACACATAAGTACAGTATAATTATCAGAGTGCATATAAAATATGTAATAACATTAAAACACTTGAAATTTTGGAAAGTTTCCAGACTTAATAGGGAGATGTGCTCACAGAGAATGTAAACAAACCAGGTGGGGCATGCCATATTAGAAAGATGAGGAGCTGTATAGCGAGTTTTGGTCATAATTTGAAATCGCTGTATTAGCAAAACACCGTAAGGCAAAACGCTGTAAAGCGGGGCCCTACTGTACCTGTATACCTGGAGGGTGTTCCAGGGGTCAACGCTCCCACGGCCCAGTCCATGACCAGGCTTCACAGTGGATCAGGGCCTGATCAACCACGCTCTTATTGCTAGCTGCACACAAACCTCTGACATTGTGCTTGGTTTAAAACAGCGAGTTCGAGGCATTTTCTACGGTGGTTGTTAAAGTTTTATTGGCTGTTTCTTGGTATCAATTCATAGAATGGAATATATTTAGTAGTGAAGTAGAGATGATTTTGGCCAGTTTCACACCAGAAGTAGCTTGAAATAGGGCTCAAAGTGGTGGAAATATTCGATTTTTGACAAATTTTCCTGAGAAAGGGTAAGAACATAAGAAAGGCGGAACACTGCAACAGGCCTACTGGCCCATACTTGGCAGGTCCATGACTTTACCAACCCACCAATAAAATTATTTGTCCAACCTATCCCCATCCAAGCAACAAGCCCCGACAACCCCTTCCCCCAACCATTGTGCAAGTCCCGTTCAAATCCAACCCTTCTCACTCACAAGAACACAGAAATAAGGAAGAATGCAGCAAGCCAACTGGTCCACACTAGGTAAGTCCCCCTAAAACCCAAAACCTACTCCATCCATTGAATATGCTTTGATAATCAGGGCACTATAAAATAGGGTACTGAAGGAGCTGAAGCACCTGGTCCATCACCAGGGTACTGAGGGAGCCGAAGCACCTGGTCCATCACCAGAGTACTGAGGGAGCCAAAGCACCTGGTCCATCACCAGGGTACTGAATGGCCCGAAGTACCTGGTCCATCACGCCTCATTCTGTTTTATGGGTTTTTCTAAATCTGCTTCAATTATTAGGATGCCCTAAACTAAGACCAATCCTTTTGGTTATATTTTGCCTGAGAAATATGGTAAAACCTAGATTTTTTGTGATGATGGATTCAAAATGGAGGGTAAATGTTATACAGGAGAGGCTTGGAGACATGATTATTAAACAGAGGAAAGGTTGGTTTAGAGGCTAGAATGCCTACAGTGTTTCTTTTTAATTACTGCTGATAGTTGAATGGGCAGTTTCTTGCACATACTAGCAAAATAGCAATGGAATTTGCTTAAAATAGGACTCAAAATAGGCAAAATTGCTAGTGTGGAAATTGTGCCCAGACTGCCAACTTTGTGTCTGTGTAATTCCAAAAGTTTTTCATCAAATTTTGTATTTTTGGTATCATTAAGTTCAGAAAAAGATTCTCAACCATTTCAGAAGAAAAAATTATGATCATTTTTTTCTGAAAAACTGCAACTGCCAGCACTTTTAATTTCAGGGGATGTGACAGTGAAAAGGTTAATATTATCCAAAGTGTTTGCTTCAGTGACACTACTGCCAAATTAGTGCTTTTCCCATATCAACTCTAAATCTAATTTTATCCAATTTGAATCCACTGCTGCAAGTTTTTGTCTAATTTTTCATCACTTTATTTACACTGTTTATATCTCCTTAATGTATGAATGTTTTCCATTTGTCTATTGTACTTCAGTCATATACCCCCTAATTTTACAACTTTCTATGGAGGGAAATAGAACATTATTATTATTATTATATAATTCACAAAAAATTGCTAACGTGTGGGTTATTCAGTACTGCATGACAAGAGTGCTGTTGTTTGAAGGCAGAAGTGTGGAGAGTTCAAACCAAATATTTTTGAACAGTAAATCAGTTTCAGTTAAGAACTCATAAAGTCAATCTCTAGAGAGAGAGATGGAGGCAGGGGGGTACAGTGTGTAATATTGGAAGTGTCACTAAGGCACCTCACCATCAGATGGTCATGTATGGTGTGACTAATATGCATTTGTGTAAGAACGGCTTCCTTCAACTGACAGCAATGAAAGATGGATAGCTAGAACCCCAATTTCTGTTTGATTAAAATTAGTTTGTTGGTTACTAACTTTAACCTTAATGATGCTGCCAGTGATCTCACAAGCACTAAGTCAGTACTGGAAAACACTCTTCCCTGTGAGAAATCTTTTACTAGAACAAAAATTAACAAATTAAGTTATAATAAAACAGGTCTAAGAAATTAGAAGAAGATTAATTTACATTAATCAAAGGTGGATAAAAGCTATGCTGCCACATGTGGTTAACAGGCATAAAGATTAAAGTAATAATTGCTAACAACTATACCCTATTAAAGGAGGCTGTTGACAGAGACACAACTGTTATTGTTATAGGCTGTGCTCAGACATAAATCAGTATTCTCACAAAATGTTTTGACACTTTTAACAGTAAGAAATAATAAGCACTTTGTAAACAAATTTGAAAATATGACAAAGATAAGACAAGACCACAACACTTAACACTTGCTCACATTAAGTATAAGAATGAGCCACTAGGAATTATAAAAGTAAACATGAATACTTTACTGTGTAAAGACAAGTCAATTAAAGACCTATCAAATGTGAAAGCTCAAATAAGGAATATAACAGATTGCCAAAAAACAAAGTATATGAATGACAAACTGTAAAAATAAGCTGTTTCACAACATACATTAGATCAAAATTTAAATAAGTAGCAAAAGTATGCTGTCAGCACCTTAAAACATATACAGCAAATAAGACATAAAAAAAGTGCCAAGACATGCTATAAAATGACTCCCACAGCCAAGAAATCTCAGTTACAATGAAAGACTGAAACCACTACAAATGCTTCTATTGTCTGATTAAAGGAGAGAAGGAAACATGGTAACCATATTTAATATCATTAAAAAATTACAAGAAAATAAATAAAGATGATGTCTGAGCAACATCAAGAATAAGAATAAGATGCTGCAATTGGGAAGTGAGAGAAAAACAGTGACAAAAGGATACTAGAAAGTTCTTGATAAGTAAGAGTGATGTAGTACTGGAATGAGACTCTAGAGGATGTAGTATATGCTGCAACCACTGATAATAAAACTATTATTTGACAAACAAAACACTGAAGATAAAGGTCTGCTCTTGTTACTACAAACAGTTACTGTATTCACATATCATTATATTTCATAAAAATGTGATTTCACGTACAAGTATTCCTTGTTCAACAACATTTTGTTTAGAGACAATTATGTAATGATATATAACTTATTGGCTCTGTTTTGTAAACAATGTGCTCCTGGGATGGACAAATGGGAAGAAATAGTGGCCAGTCTTGCAAGCAGGATGGTGTGAATTGTGTGGAAGATAAGGGTAAACTCACTACGTAATAAGCTTTTATTATTTTGCAAATAAGACACCTCCTGTAATAAGAACATAAGAACATAAGAAAGAAGGAACACTGCAGCAGGCCTACTGGCCCATGCAAGGCAGGTCCAAGTCTCCAACAGGCTTAAGCCAATGCCCCGACCCAGCCAGGTCAGGTTACATTCACTTAAGGAAGGAGCACTACATCTGACCTAGTAGCACAAGCTAGTCAGGACCAACTCACACCCAACCGCACCCACTCATATAATTATCTAGCCGACCACCTGGAGCTCAGTCTCCAGGTAGTCAGGTCACTACCACTTAAGGAATTAGTACGGCAACTGACCTGGTAGTACAAGCTAGCCAGGTCCAAACTCACACCCACCCACACCCACTCACGTATTTATCTAACCTATTTTTAAAACTACACAACGTCTTAGCATCTATGACGGTACTCGGGAGTTTGTTCCACTCATCCACAGCTCTATTACCAAACCAGTGGTTTCCTATATCCTTCCTGAATCTGAACTTTTCCAACTTGAAATCATTGCTGCGAGTCCTGTCTTGGCTGGATATTTTCAGCACGCTATTTACATCCCCTTTATTTATTCCTGTTTTCCATTTATACACCTCAATCATATCCCCCCTAATTCTACGCCTTTCTAGAGAGTGCAGATTCAGGGCCCTCAGTCTATCCTCATAGGGAAGGTTTCTGATACATGGGATCACCTTTGTCATCCTCCTCTGTACGTTTTCTAGTGCATTTATATCCATTATGTAATACGGTGACCAGAACTTAGCAGCATAATCTAAATGAGTCCTAACCAAAGATATATACATTTTACCTGGATAAGAGAAGCTCCAAAAGAGCTTTTAAGTGATAAGGATTGTAGTGTGGTAAAGGTTAATGGAAATAAGCATTACTTTAAATACCAAAATCATTATTTACCAATGTTTCTTGTTTACTCTCATACATGGTACAATATACTATCTATGTTCAAAGTGACTTTCATCAGTCTTCCTTCCCAAGAGGATAGTTAAGATAAGGAGACACACAATCCTTCCCCTCCCTCTCCCTCTTCCACCCTTTAACACCCAATGCCTTCACAACTTTCCTATAGTCATTATGTTAACAAGCTGACCATCAATGGTGAGCAATCCTAGTGTAATCAGTGTACTTTTTTGGGAAGGGAGTTGTTAAACCATGTTGCTCAGTTCTTGTACTGTATATATGCTGCTGTGATTATCTATTTGTGGCTACAAGAGCAGAGCTAAGCTCTTGGTGTTCCAACTTTATTTAATCAGTATTATATATTTATTTTTAAATTCTAGTTGTAATAGTACTTACTACTCACTCTTGTAACCCATTCTATTGCTGTGCCACTATGTTTAAAAGAAACTTTTTAATACCCTTGTGGCACTGCTTGATGCTTAGTTTACAACTGTAGCTTCTTGTTCTGCCTCTTGATGTATTTGTGATGCTTCCCAAATACTGTATGTATTATGATTTCAATAGTAAAAATACATTGGGCTTTATTTTCCAAGGATGATACCCTGGCAATTTAACCCAAACAAATACAATAAGAAACAATAAGAAAAAAAATATAATTTTGTTTTCATATACGTATGTATCAGTTAAACTGTATTTTTTACACACTATTTTTTTGGGGTCATTGTCTACCAAAACTATCTTCCTCTTTTCACTTGGAAGAAAGGTTATACATACATACACCAATCAGTTTGATCACATTTAACCCATGTTCCATTCACTCATTTTCTAATTTCAACTTGACATATGATCATACACTCATTCTTCTTGCACTCATTTTGATCACATTTTAAAAGTATTTTTTAATAGCTTCATTTCAAAATTCTATTATTACCTGAATCCTTAGTACATTAAATTTACTGGGCTTTATTAATGCTAACAATTAATATTCTATTTCCTCTAGAAAATAATCCATAATTCAGAAACAAAAAGTTTTACTTTTTTTCTTTAAAAATAGTTACACAATTACCATCTCCTTAATTACCTTTTCCAGTGATTTGAGAACCTTATCCGGCATGTGGTCTTGGATCATACATGGTGAAATGAGCACCTCATCGAAGTCTTCATTGTCTCTCCACACTGCCTGGTACACTGGCTGAGGTCTTCGCAGCCACCGTCTAAAGGAGACATCATAGTCAGCTTTGCCAAAAGCATGATAAGGGAGGGAGAAGTAAGGAAAAGTAAGTAAAAACAAGAAAAATGAAAATTTGAGAATGAGATATGATGTGGAAAAGAAAAATCAGCAAACAATACAACAAAATACAGAATGGCTTGGAATAGACTCTGAAAATGATGTAGAGGAATGTTCTGATACTAATTCATGTAACGTGTTAAACTACAGAGATACCTGTGCCTATGCAATATCAATCAATAAACAAGAAAGAATTTAGCAAGTGACTAAAGTACATTATACGTACTCATTTGAATCAAAATATTCAAATTGTGTTTTTATTTATTCCCTTTCTCAACAATCCTGTTAGTATTCACTTCCATTTTCATAAACTGTATTCCTAAATAATGTATTATCAACTTAATTAACTCAATCAAGAAAATATAAGGTGAAAGCCATAAAACATAAATACAAAAGTGTGAATATTAATCTAAGAAATAATGGAAATTAAACGAAGGGGTCAATAAATTAACTAAAAGTATTGTAAATTATTTTTGTGCAGAATACTTAAAAAAAAAAACAGCAACAAGAAGAGCAATTCAAAGAATGAAGCTCAAAATTAAATCAGTAAGTCAAGCAGCTGCAAAGAAAAAACATGTAAAAAAAAAAAACATGTAGGGTCTAGAACACATGTATGAGACATTGCACTCATAAGAGGCAATGCAAAAGAAACAAACTTTGTTACCTGTATTCCATCAAGTGCTGAAAGCTTATACTACTGGTAATATCTTTTACTTGCACTGAAACAGCAGTTTACTCTAGGATACTTCTAGTGCTTCATGCTCATCTTCAATTACTTTTTAATGTTCTACAATACTTTATAAAGAATAAACAACAAATACTAGTCCTTTACACATGTTATATGAATGATTTGGAGAAAAGAATAAATAAATATATAAATAAATAAATAAATAAATATATATATATACATATATAGTATATACATATGTATTGCTCCAGTACCAAAACCTAGTGCAGAACTGGCCTACAAACAGTCAAGTTGGGATGGCCCCATCACTGAAAAGATGCTTGCCAACATGCTTAGGGCTGTAACATCACACAGGGAGACTGCCTGTCTCCTAGCTGTGAGTGCAACTCACTCTGGGGATTTCCTCCAAACAGTTCCCATTTTGGCAATGGGCACACACCTCGACCCTAAGACCCTTCGTATTGCAGTGGCTCTGCACCTTGCTGCCCAATTCACACAGAATATACGTGTATTTGCGGCGATGCGCAAGCCGACCAATATGGTCTACATGGTCTAAACTGTTCCAAAACCAAGGGCTGGCATGCGAGACACACTGACTCAATGGTTTAACCCACCGCGGGCTACCGTGCGTTCAAAAAATTTTCCCCTCCTGCGAACCGTGTAATATCATTTTTACGTCGTGCAATACCCATAACGTGCAACATAATCTCGTGCTAAATGACGATCTACTGTAGTACAGTAGACCGTCATTTAGCACGATAGTTACGTTCCTGAAAAATTCGTGTTAGATCATATTGTTTTAAATAATTAAAAGAACTTATGGGAAAAATAGGGTTACGTTCCAGGGAGTCCTCAAAAAGCCAAACAAGTTTTTTTTAGATCAACAGATCTTACAAAAATAAAAGTGAATATGTAATTGTAGTTCATTATCGTGATGTATTATGTTGTTTTTACTGCTTAAGACTACAAATGTAACAGAAATAATAGTATTTACCTTAAATTGTGGGTGCTGGTGTTTGTGGATGATTGTGGAGAGAGTGGAGAGTTATGCTGTGGTCCTACTGGGCTGAGGTGGATGGTAGAGGTTCTGGAACTGAAGTTGATGGTTGTACTGAGTGTCTATTGCGACCCCAGAATTGGGCCCCAATGTATATATCTATTTATATGTGATTGATGTATATTTCCATTTTCTATAATTTTATATTGCTGATATTCTCGATAATAGCTAAATCATTAATATCTTGCTTTATATTATTATTTGACCTATTTGACTTATATTTGACATTATTTAACTTAGCTATGTTTATTAGGTAAAATGTAACATTATAAATTTTACTCATGTTTGTAGTAGCAGCCCTGGAGTTGGCAAACTACCGTTATGACACTAGGCTTGTTATGCTGCTGTTGCCTAGTTGCTGGGAGGGAGTCACGTGATTCCACCTGAGGTGTGTGGCTGCTGTGCCTTCCTCGAGAGCACTACGCAGCTGGACATCGTTGAGACAACACCTCTCTTCTGTCTCTGTTTGTTTTCTCGCCATTTAGACTCTGTTTGGGTAGAGTATGTGTTCGGTGGTGAGACGAAACATGCTTCTCAGGACTCTATGTAACTCTGTTCACAGAGGATAGACTAGACAGTGATTTTCGACGTTTTTCTGGGCTGTGTGTCACATTGACACTCTGATAACTCAGGTCTCTAGCTACAGCTCCTGACCTAATTCGATAAGGCATCTGTGCACCGTCACAGTTTGGGATTATTTATGCTGAACCTAGCTTCAGTAGAAAGGGAGTTTTGTGACTGTTTTGGAGGATCTATTGACGGTCCCCAGTTAGGGTCGATTTTCTATCTCCTGGTTCCTGACGCTGTTGCCTGTTATATTGCTGTTATGCGAATTGGTCATTTACTGGTCAATCAAGCTGTTTTGATTGTCAGTTTGTTAAGAGGAAGCTGGCTTATGAAGTTCAGTCGGACACTGGTTGAGTCTTAGAGTTGCCTGGAGCTCACTCATACACACATATATTCTTATTTGCATATATCTGTATTATTGTATTGCTGACATTGTGCCTGATGGTACTTTAGAGTCATTTGGATATAGCTGCCCTCAGCACAGCATTATTGTATATGAGAGCAGTGTAGGAGCTAACCTCCTAATGTATTACTTAATGAACATCCTGATCATATGTACATATATTTACTTTGAAACCCTAGACACTAACTTTGTTAATAAACATATTAAATTTTATACTTTGGTTAGTACCCTATCAGTTGTAATCCTCATAGGGACTGTGAAAATGTTGGATAACTGGACTAGGATACTGACTTTGTTGCAAAAGCCCAGTAACAGGCTGGATGCTAGATGGGCTATCCTTTCTAGTGTTCACTGGAGATGTCTATTACTAATAGATATTGTGTCATTTTGTAACAAATGGGGGGCCTGTCTGGGATGTTCTTGATCCAAGGTGTTGGAGAATTGTCTAGTTTGCCATACTAGTAACTATGGTCAAACACTTTGAGTAATTTCTTAATCTGAAGACTAGGAGTTTGGTCTTGTACAACATCATAGGGGATGTATGTACCTGCCCGAGTCTCTTGATCAAGGAGATGGAAATACTGTTGAGCTCTGGCTCTAAGACCTTAACTCTTGTGTAACTTGTAAAGTAAATTCTTACATTAGGATTCTAACCCATAATCACTCTCTCATATTGTACTTATTTCCGTGATGTATGCAAAGTAGAAAAGATTAATTGATTCTCTGACTTTATCGAAGTTACGTACCTTAAAGCTTCAGACTTGTTGGCTGGTAGCCAAGCATCTGGGTGTGACGTACAGTAGTTACACCAGATGTAGCCAGCCAACAAATCTGAAAGCTTCCAAGATACGTAATCGATAAAATCAGAGAATCAGTTGGCTTTTCACCGCATACATCTGAAGCAAAAAGCCATGCGAGGAAGGTGGTATGGGAAGCTAGAAGATCTGAGTGTAAATTTCACAAGTAGTGTAGAGCTCATTAACTGGCTTCCATCTCCTTGGATCAGAAAGACAGGCAGGCCACACATCCCCTATGATGTGCATACCCAGACAGAGCGGTAAGTACTCAAAGTGGGCTGACCATGAATTGCAGTATGGCAAGCTAGATGACCCTATCAGCACTGAATCAGGTACATCCCGAACAGGCCCCACTGTTGCAAGTGACACAGTATCATTAGTAATAGACATCTCCAGTGAACACTAGAAAGAATAGCCCATCTAATATCCAGCTGTTACTGGGCTGCAGCAAAGTCGGTATCTGGTCAGACCATCCAACATTTTCAATAGTCCTCATGAATTACAACTATTAAGTGCAACAACCAAAAATATAAAGTATGTTTATTAACAAAGCCAGTGTCTAGGAATTCAAAGCTCAAATATATGTACATATGTTAGGATATTCATTAAACAACTTCATTAGGAGGGACCCAGCTCCTGCACTGCTCTCATATACAATAATGCTGTGCTGAGGCACATACTAGTGACTACAGAAATACCATCAGACCTGCAATATCGTGTTACAACAATACAGACTGTATGCAAAATGAAGCATATATGTGTGTATGGTGAGCCAGG
>WNWK01007274.1:0-95834 GCA_009830355.1 Cherax destructor | reverse complement strand
TAAACTATAGACCGGTGTCACTTACATGTATAGTGTGCAAAGTCCTGGAGAAAATCATCAGGAAAAGAATGGTGGAACACCTTGAGCGGAACAGGATAATAAACACCAGACAGCACGGATTCCGGGAAGGCAAATCCTGTGTAACAAACCTCCTAGAGTTCTATGATAAAGTAACAGAGGTAAGGCAGGAGAGAGAAGGGTGGGTTGATTGCATTTTCCTGGACTGCAGGAAGGCCTTCGACACAGTTCCTCACATGAGATTAGTAAAGAAGTTGGAAGAACAAGCAGGTATAACAGGAAGGGCACTGGAATGGATCAGGGAATACCTCAAAGGGAGGCAACAACGGGTCATGGTGCGTGGTGAGGTATCACAGTGGGCGCCTGTGACGAGCGGTGTACCGCAGGGGTCAGTCCTAGGACCAGTGTTATTCCTGGTATATGTAAATGTCATGACGGACGGGATAGACTCAGAAGTGTCTCTATTCGCGGATGATGTGAAAATAATGAGGAGAATCACATCGGAAGAAGACCAGGCAGGGCTGCAAACAGACCTGGACAAGCTCGACATCTGGTCTAGCAGATGGCTTCTCGAATTCAATCCCTCCAAATGCAAAGTCATGAGGATCGGAGAAGGGCAAAGATGTCATGTCAGTATCATATGTACACTTGTGTAGTGTACCAGCATTCAGCATAGTTATACAGCGGGTCCCTTTGCGTGTGACGTCACGATACCCACTGACGTCAGAGGCTCAGCGCATGTGCATACCCTCTCACATAGGCATACGCCCTCAGAAGCAACAGACCTACGGCTGGACAGACGTGGCTGGACTCTCTCCTTCATAGACCGTAAATATACCGTAACCATCCTACAAGGAGTGTCTATGTCTACCTAAATATCTCTCCCAAGACCCACACGACAAGTGGTAGCAGCGGTGTGCCGTAATTTTTATCGATTACGCTGTTATAGAGAGATAGACGACGACAAGCAAGCAAATAGCCTCCAGACCGACCACGTTACCAGCTACTACATCCAAGAAGTCTACAATATCTACAGTATCTCCTGGTCAGCTAAGTGCTTCATCTATTAATTTAATAAAACCTACGAGGGGTTGACCCGGGTTTTGCAAATTCTGAACGAGTAAGCCAGTTTGTGAGGGGAGAGTACCATATCCAGCCAGTAAGCCACCACCAGTTACGTCAGCCTAGGCTTAAGCCAGCTTCTACCTTGCTGTGCTAATTTGTTACAAGATTCCAAGCCAGCCAATCTGTGTGAAAATATTCTACTAAGCCAGCAAGCCACTCTGCTGTCTGAGAAGTAAGCCACGTGAGTCACGCATTTATATCGCCCTTGTATTCCAGTGTATTTGCTGTTCTGAGTACAATACCATCCCTGTGGTATCCTGGGTTATTCAAGCCACCCTGGGTTAAGTTCATATAAACGGCGTAAGCCACAGGCGCACGCGGGAAGCGGTGTAGGTCTAGCCTACTCCACCCAGCCACCCACCACCACCCACGCTAGGGCAGGCGCCATTAACCACGTGTACCCACCCACACAAAGAATAAAGTGTGGATTATTTCACCCTTAACTGGGTCCTGCAAGCAGTTTATTGGCTACGAACCAGGTCGAGCGTCCTGAGTGTGTTTCTTCTGAACTATTTGTGCCAACTTTACAAAGCCTGGGTTCGTAGTCCGTCGGTTTATGCACATTCAACTTATCAACAAGTGGACCAGAACCACCATTCGCCACCACCATCCTCCACCACCACGCTGCAGTCAACGATTTCCACCCTAGAGACAATTACTGTGTTTTATTTTTCAGATAATCTAGAGACAATTTCGTGTGTTGAGACAATTTCTGCGAGTCACATAAATTTTGAGTTATCCTAGGAAGTGTTCTGTGTTAAATTAATTATTTGCATTAATTTTTGATTTCACTAGTATTGTCTCTTGTTAATTATTGCGTTATAATTTCTGTGAATTTCGTTGTGTTACCAAGTTTGCAGTAAGTACAGTTTTGTTAAAGTAATCTATTGTTCCAATATTCCACCAAGTAGTAATTTTAAAAGATTTTAATTTTTCCAAAGCATTGTCCATGTGTTGTTGAATTTTCTGTCTTGTTAATTATTGTATTTCACCAAGTGTGCTATCCCAGTTATTTTTATTCATTTACCCTTGTTTGTTAATGTTTTAATTGTGTAATTAATTAATTTTGCTTGCCCCAGTAACTACATATTGTTTTCTCCTCCAAGCAATTTTTAACATTTTACCAGTAATATTCCCTGCTAATTCTTATGTGTTGCAGTCAGTGTTACTTTTTCCCTTGCACCTGCTATTGTTTTGTGTACTTGTTTATTTTTTTATACAGTGCTAATGTGTTTCAACTTTGCAGACTAGTGCTATAATTTTTATTGAAGATCTCAATTTCTTCTGATAAGTTACTAATCTCAAGGACAACGAAATTGACTTTTTGTGAATTTGTAAGTCCAAAAGTTAATTACCTTGATGAGTTGTACTTCAGTTCCTGTAAGTGTTGCCTTATTTTCTTGTTAAATATCTTGTTCATGATTTTTTTACATAGTTCATGTTAAAGTGTTGTTTGAACAATTTCACTCTTAAGTTTGTTTAAAGTCAGTGTTTTTAGTAAATTGTTCCAGTAATTATTTTATTGAGTTACCTTGCTTTGCTTGCAATAAAGAGTAAGAGTGTTCAAACTAATTCATTCGTAATATCTTATTTCTTGTGTTGCAAAGTTTTTCCCCAGTGCAATTATTGACTATTGATAATTCCTGAAATTTATTTTGTGTAAATTATATTCCCCAGTATTCAATTTTTGTTTCATCAATTTTATTGTTTAATTTGCTCAAGTAACTTGTCATTTCCTAAGTGTAATAAGTAATATTCCAGTGAACTTTCTAAGTGATTCAAGCAGTAAAGTTACTTTAATTTTTGCCAGTGAATAATTCTATTGAATTGTTTTATCAGATTGTTGCTAGTGCCATAACCATTATTGAATTCTTTTAATTAATTGTGCATTTAATTCTTTTTATTGTGTTGCAATTTTGTTGATATTTACAAGAAAAGAAAACTCATTTTGCTGTTCAAGTTAAAGCTAGATTGTTTTATTTTAGTGTGTTGAGTTTCCTTGCCAAGTCAATTTCCAGTGAGTTATCTTTTCTTCAGTGTTATTGTGCAATTATCCGTGTTACTTATGCAGAATAGTTAATAATTCTATCAGTTAAACTATACTGTGCTGTATACTTGTGTTAATTTTGCTTCATTTCAATTCTCGTTCATTGCTCAGTCATGTCTCAAGTAAATTCAAGTGATAACTGTGTGTTTTCTGCCAGTCAAGGCATTGAAGCTCAAGTAACCGTGTGCGATAATACTGTGTGTGCTGCTATTCAGAGCTATAACCATAATGAGTCAGTAAACAGTCCTCATAGTCCCTTAATGATTGAAAGACAGTCTCTAGCCGTTGAGCAATGTGTTTGTTCTTCCAGCTTGTATCAGAGATTTGCTAGAGTGATGCGGAATGTGAAGTTCAGATTAGTTCTTGTGGATAATATGTGTTTTACATATTAACGTAGCCGAGGGGTCAAGGCACTAGTATTACTGTCACTCCTGTCTGGAATTCAGCCCCTACAATATCTTGCATGCAAGATAGCGTTCAGATGCCTAGGGTGCCGGAGGTATCCCGGACCGCCTTGAGTACTGAGTCTATCCTTGTAATGTTGCTAGTTCAAGTAGTAGTTCCTCTCCAGGGGACGCTTTGTTGAAGAAAGACTATTTCAATGAGTTATAGCATCTCTCGCTGATGCAAAAGCAATTGCAGAAAGCCGTTTCTGTTGCTAGTGTATTCACTAGAGTGCCAGTTGTTGTCCCTCGTGTTCCAGATAGTGTTCCTTCCAGTTGACAGTAAGCCTTTGCAGAGTAAAGTGTCGTGTGTCGAGTAATTCTTACCTGCAGTAAGAGATAGTGAGAGCCGTTCTCCTTTGCTCATACTTTGTGTCATTGAGCTAACTATTTCACCGGGGAGAGATCCTTCCACTCCACTGAGTTTGTTCATTCCTTCAGTAGGAAAGTGATCATAAGTTGCGAGCTAAAGATAGAAAATCAGAAAATCCAGTTTAGAACCGAATTATTGACTGTGTGTTTTGTTATTAGATTTCCAGTATCTAGCAAGATGTTTGTGTGTTCAAGTTCTCTCTGAGTTCTGAGTTTTAACAGTATAACCCGTGTTAGCCGAGTTTATCTTTCCTGTTAAAACTTCTTCCCTGTAAATATTTATTCTTCCTCAGAAGCCGAAGAGTGCATGAATACACATCGATTGATCGATCAAATTGAAATTGTAATATATATATTGTTTATATCTAGATCCATTAACATTCTCTTAAGTACTGTTAACTCAAGAAGTTTGCTATTGTATAGACTCACCCAGTACCACCTGTCTGTTCAGCCTATAGAGTTGTATAGTATGCCGAGACGTCATACGATAACATGGCCGAGCTGTCGTGTCAGTATCATATGTACACTTGTGTAGTGTACCAGCATTCAGCATAGTTATACAGCGGGTCCCTTTGCGTGTGACGTCACGATACCCACTGACGTTAGAGGCTCAGCGCATGTGCATACCCTCTCACATAGGCGTACGCCCTCAGAAGCAACAGACCTACGGCTGGACAGACGTGGCTGGACTCTCTCCTTCATAGACCGTAAATATACCGTAACCATCCTACAAGGAGTGTCTATGTCTACCTAAATATCTCTCCCAAGACCCACACGACAAAGAAGACCGCTGACAGAGTACAAGCTAGGCGGACAAAGGCTACAAACCTCGGCAAAGGAGAAAGACCTTGGAGTGAGTATAACGCCAAGCACGTCTCCGGAGGCACACATCAACCAGATAACTGCGACAGCATATGGGCGTCTGGCAAACCTTAGATTAGCGTTCCGTTACCTTAACAAGGAATCGTTCAAGACACTGTATACCGTATACGTCAGGCCCATACTAGAATATGCAGCACCAGTCTGGAACCCACACCTGGTCAAGCACGTAAGGAAACTAGAGAAAGTGCAAAGGTTTGCGACAAGGTTAGTTCCACAACTCAGGGGTCTGTCTGTCTTATGAAGAAAGATTGAGGGAAATAGGACTAACAACACTGGAGGAAAGAAGGGTCAGAGGAGACATGATAACGACATACAAAATACTGCGGGGAATTGACAAGGTAGATAGTGACAGGTTGTTTCAGAGAGGGAACACAGAAACAAGGGGACACAACTGGAAGCTGAAGACTCAGATGAGTCAAAGGGATGTCAGGAAACATTTCTTCAGCCACAGAGTAGTCAGGAAGTGGAATGAACTAGAGAAAGATATAGTGAAGGCAGGAACCATACATAGTTTTAAGACAAGGTATGATAAAGCTCATGGAGCAGGGAGAGCAGAGACCCAGTAGCAGACAGCGAAGAGGAGGGGCCAGGAGCTGAGTCTCGACCCCTGCAACCACAATTAGGTGAGTACACACACACACGCACACACACACACACACACTAGCTTGTGCTACTAGGTCAGGTGCCGTGCTTCTTCCTTGGGTGAGTGTGGCCTTGCCTGGCTGGGTCGGGGCATTGGCTTGAGCCGGTGGGAGACTTGGACCTGCCTCGCACGGGCCGGTGGGCCTGCTGCAGTGTTCCTTCTTTCTTGTGTTCTTATGTTCTTCTTATAATATCTATGTTTCCTGCACTTGCAATTAATCTTAGCTCATCTATCTTATTTCTTACACTCCTGCTATTAGTATAGTAAACCTTAAGGGAGCTAGTCGCTTGTTTCCCTCTGTTGTCTCCCTTTGTTTGCTGACCTGATCCAATGTCTTTATTTGCAACTTTATGATGAATGTCTTTTATACACTTACTGTTTTCAGCCCTAGTGTTGCAAACTGACTGTTCCCCACACACACCCATACCTCTATCTTCTATCAGTTTAAAATACTAGGCATGTCAGCAATGGCCCTCTCAATCGAGTTGGCAAGTGCTTCCACCCCTGTCCCAGAGAGATGTACCCCATCCCTTGCATACATATCATGTTTGCCATAAATGGGATTGCAAGTTCCTTGCAGTATCTGTCTAGCCAGCAATTTGCACCAATTGCCCTAGACAACCATTCATTTCCCACTCCCCTTCTAGGCAAGATGCTACATATGATTGGGACCCCTTTCTTGGACTTAATTAGCTCTATAGCTGACCTGTACTTATCTAGCAACTCTTCTCTCCTATCCTTCCCAATATCATTTCCACCAGCACTGAGACAGATAATGGGCTTGTTCCCATTACCTGACATGATATTATCCAACCTGTTGACTATGTCTCCAACACCAGCTCCAGGGAAGCACAGTAGCACACCCTCTCTCTCACCTTCTTATTCCTATTACAGAAAGCACGGTCCATATATCTTACCTGTGAGTCACTTACCACAAGAATTTGCTTACCTCTATTAGCAGGGAACTGCACCTCACTCCTGGTAGCCTTTTCCTCCTTTCCCCCTTTACCCTCCTCGCAGGTAGTGGCAGACTGCACCTCACTACTGGTATCCCTTTTCCCCTCCATCACTCCAGCCACTTCATTCTCACTTCCAAAGCCATGGAGGTGAACCTTCAGCCTCCTAAATTCCTCCTGGAGAAGCAGGACCTCCTTCATCAACACCCCAACCTCACGCTTTAAAACACTGCAGCAGCTAGCCATAACTGCAACCCTTCACACTAATTCCCAAAGCAGCTCACATACACACACACGCACATACACACACACGCACATACACACACACGCACATACACATACACGCACATACACACACAGGCACATACACACACACGCACATACACACACAAGAGCTGTGCAGATAACCCGCACATAAGAGTGAGGAGCTTGCGACGACGTTTCGGTTCGACTCGGACCTTTTAATTTATTACGCCCCGATGGCATGGTGGCTAGCACTCTTGCTTCACGCACGGAGGGCCCCGGTTCAATTCCCGGCGGGGCCGAAACATTTCGAAGTGTTTCGTTACACACACACATACATACAACAGGCCTAGTGTCTAATCGACATGTGCCTAGGACAAAAATGGTAACTAACACTGTAAGAAGGCATTTGACACAGCTCCACACAAGAGATTAGTGCAAAAGCTGGAAGACCAGGAAGGGGTAACAGGGAAGGCACTCCAATGGATCAGGGATTACCTGTCAGGAAGACAACAATGAGTCATGGTACGTGGCGAGGTGTCAGAGTGGGCGCCGGTAACGAGCGGTGTTCCACACGGGTCAGTCCTAGGACCTGTGCTGTTTCTGGTATTTGTGAACGATATGACAGAAGGAATAGACTCCGAAGTGTCCCTGTTTGCAGATGATGTGAAGTTGATGAGGAGAATTCAATCGGACGAGGACCAGGCAGAACTATAAAGGGATCTGGACGGTCTGCAGGCCTGGTCCAGCAACTGGCTCCTGGAGTTCAACCCCACCACGTGCAAAGTCATGAAGATTGGGGAAGGGCAAAGAAGACCATAGACGGAGTACAGTCTAGTGGACCAGATACTACAAACCTAACTCAAGGAAAAGGATGTTGAGTGAGTATATCCCAGGGCACATCTCTTGAGGCGCACATTAACCAAATAACTGCTGCAACATAGGGGCGCCTAGCAAACCTAAGAAAAGCATTTCCACATGTTAATAAGGAATTGCTCAGGACCCTGTACACTCTGTAAGTTAGGCCCATATTGGAGTATGCAGCACCAGTGTGGAACCCACACCTAGCGAAGTATGTAAGGAAACTAGAGAAAGTGCAAACGTTTGCAACAAGACTAGTCCTGGAGCTAAGGGGTATGTCCTACTAGGAGAGGTTAAGGGAAATCGATCTGACGACACTGGAAAACATGAAAGATAGGGGGGATATGATAACAACATATAAAATACTGAGAGGAATCGGCAAGGTCGACAGAGACAGGATGTGTGGAGAAAATTCTCCAAAAGAGGGGGTATCCTCCCTTTCTACCCTTTTTAAGGGCCCTACCCTTTCCGCCCTTAGAAAGGGCCAGACGAGGCGTGTCTGGCTGCGAAAACAAATTAACTAATACCAGATGAACTGACCACAGTGTGTCACGTGTTGTCTGACCAAGTAGCAACGAGTATATGTGAGTCAATAGACATTTGAGATAAATGTAACTCTTTGCCGTAACAGAAAAGTTACAGGAAACTGCTGTTTCCATTTCTACACTTGAAATTACAATCATGTGTTCCAGTGATCAAAGTATTTAGAGAACACAAGCATTTCAATTGCCACTTGTAGCAGCATGTAGCAATTGTTGAAATTGTGCTGATGTCAGCGATGCCAAGCCCCGCTGAAGCACGAGGCTGCACGAGGGGTAGATTGAACTCGGACACGAGGACGGGAGCTGCGACGAAGGGTTGAACGTAACAAAGACATTAGTCGTACGCGTCCGTTATTCTAATTTAATCTCCACTAACATCGGGAAATCATATAAGAACTCTGTTCCAGCGCGTTTAGTGAATAAAATCGCGGTATATTCAGAAGTGTGTGCAGCTTCTTACTACTGCAAAAAAACTGAAATTGAAGAATGTAAAGGGACAATGAGTTTGCGTCGTCTAACAAGGCAGTGACTCTTCAGCAGCATTCTTCAAACAAGACAGCGATATCCGGGTGTGAATTAAGGGTCCGTTACAAATACCCAGGTAAGTCTGCTTAAACCTAGATGCCACCTGGTGCGCAGTTAGGAAAGCATAATTTGCTTTAGGCAGATTTACCATTCAACCGGTGACTCGTGGGCGATCCGCCCAAAAACCGTGAGTAAACCGCCATTCAGTCCATCAAAGACTGATTATATGGCATACGCTCCTTTGGGGCAATAACATAAGTCTCACATGTGATTTTGTCTTACCATACAGCCCTGCGGGGATTGTGAACGTTGGCATCAATCATCGGTTACTTGGACGGCTGGATAATCGTGGATGCATCTACAAGCTAATTATAGCAACATTTACAGTACACTTTATCGTAGGGGTACATTCCTCCATAGGATGTTCCAGAGATGGGACACAGCAACAAGGGATCACAGTTGAAAGTTGAAGACTCAGATGAATCACAGGGATGTTAGGAAGTATTTATTCAGCCACAGAGTTGTTAGGAAGTGGAATAGTCTGGGAAGTGATGTAGTGGAGGCAGGATCCATACATAGCTTTAAGAAGAGGCATGATAAAGCTCATGGAGTAGAAAGAGTGACCTAGTAGCGACCAGTAAAGTGGCGGGGCCAGGAGATGTGAATCGACCCCTGCAACTACAACTAGATGAGTACACACACACACACTCACACACAACTGCACACTTTAACATGTACCATGAATTGTCCAGAACACTATGGTGATAATGTCTAGATGGTCTGGGACACTATGGTGATAATGTCTAGATGGTCCGGGACACTATGGTGATAATGTCTAGATGGTCCGGGACACTATGGTGATAATGTCTAGATGGTCCGGGACACTATGGTGATAATGTCTAGATGGTCCGGGACACTATGGTGATAATGTCTAGATGGTCCGGGACACTATGGTGATAATGTCTAGATGGTCCGGGACACTATGGTGATAATGTCTAGATGGTCCGGGACACTATGGTGATAATGTCTAGATGGTCCGGGACACTATGGTGATAATGTCTAGATGGTCCGGGACACTATGGTGATAATGTCTAGATGGTCCGGGACACTATGGTGATAATGTCTAGATGGTCCGGGACACTATGGTGATAATGTCTAGATGGTCCGGGACACTATGGTGATAATGTCTAGATGGTCCGGGACACTATGGTGATAATGTCTAGATGGTCCGGGACACTATGGTGATAATGTCTAGATGGTCCGGGACACTATGGTGATAATGTCTAGATGGTCCGGGACACTATGGTGATAATGTCTAGATGGTCCGGGACACTATGGTGATAATGTCTAGATGGTCCGGGACACTATGGTGATAATGTCTAGATGGTCCGGGACACTATGGTGATAATGTCTAGATGGTCCGGGACACTATGGTGATAATGTCTAGATGGATTACCATCTAACTAACCATTGTATGGTTCACATTAATTAAATTAAAAAAATCCATACACATCATAACTGCCTGGAGTTTACCTGGAGAGAATTCCGGGGGTCAACGCCCCCGCGGCCCGGTCTGTGACCAGGTATCATGGTGGATCAGGGCCTGGTCAACCAGGCTGTTAATGCTGGCCGCACGCAGTCCAACGTACGAACCACAGCCCGGCTGGTCAGGTACCGACTTTAGGTGCCTGTCCAGTGCCTGTTCGAAGACAGCCTGGGGTCTATTGGTAATCCCCCTTATGTATGCTGGGAGGCAGTTGAACAGTCTTGTGCCCCTGACACTTATTGTTTTGTCTCTCAACGTGCTAGTGGCGCCCCTGCTTTTCATTGGGGGGATGTTGCATCGTCTGCCGAGTCTTTTGCTTTCATAGGGAGTGACTCGTGTGCAAGTTTGGTACTATTCCTTCTAGGATTTTCCAAGTGTATATAATAAAGTATCTCTCCCTCCTGCGTTCTAGGGAGTACAGGTTTAGGACCTTCAAGCGTTCCCAGTAATTGAGGTGGTTTATCACAGTTATGCGTGCCGTGAAGGTTCTCTGCACATTTTCTAGTTCAGCAATTTCACCTGCCTTGAAAGGTGCAGTTAATGTGCAGCAATATTCCAGCCTAGATAGAACAAGCGACCTGAAGAGTGTCATCGTGGGCTTGGCATCCCTGGTTTTGAAGGTTCTCTTTATCCATCGTGTCATTTTTCTAGCAGATGCGATTGCTACAGTGTTATGGTCCTTGAAGGTGAGATCCTCTGACATGATCACTCCCAGGTCTTTGACATTAGTTTTTCGCTCTATTGTGTGGTTGGAATTTGTTTTATACTCCGATGAAATTTTAATTTCCTCACGTTTTCCATATCGGAGTAATTGAAATTTCTCATCATTGAACTTCATATTGTTTTTTGCATCCCATTTAAAAATTTGGTTTATGTCTGCTTGGAGTCTTGCAGTGTCTTCATTGGTGGACACTGTCATGCAGATTCGGGTGTCATCTGCAAAGGAAGACACGGCACTATGGCTTATATTCCTGTCTATGTCCGATATGAGAATGAGGAACAGGATGGGAGCGAGTATTGTGCCTTGTGGAACAGAGCTTTTCACCGTAGCCGCCTCAGACTTCACTCTGCTGACTACTATTCTTTGTGTTCTATTTGTTAGGAAATTATAGATCCATCTACCAACTTTTCCTATTATTCCTTTATCACGCATTTTGTGTGCTATTACACCATGGTCACACTTGTCAAAGGCTTTTGTAAAGTCTGTGTATATAACATCTGCATTCTGTTTGTCTTCTAGAGCATCCAGGACCTTGTCGTACTGGTCCAGTAGTTGGGACAGACAGGAGCGACCTGCTCTAAATCATGCTGCCCTGGGATGTGTAATTGATGGGTATCTAGATGAGTAGCGATCTTGCTTCTTAGAACCCTTTCAAAGATTTTTATGATATGGGACGTTAGCGCTATTGGTCTGTAGTTCTTTGCCATTGCTTTACTGCCGCCTTTGTGGAGTGGGGCTATGTCTGTTGTTTTTAGTAACTGCGGACAACCCCAGTGTCCATGCTCTCTCTCGATATGATATTAAAAGCACGTGATAGGGGCTGCTTGCAGTTCTTGATGAACACGGAGTTCCATGAGTCTGGGCCTGGGGCGTAGTTCATGGGCTAATAAAATTATTTTTCAGTCCGTAAAACTTGCTTAAAAGTTACATTGATTCATCATAAAACAAATTAAAATCGTACTAAAACTCCAGTCTTAAGTTATGGAAGAAGCATTGATGAAAAATATTCCAGAAATATTGCGTTACTGAGTATTTAAATAGTGTTATGAACTGCAGGAGAAAGTTGTGAGTACAACTATTGTTAAGTTTAACAATAGTTAGGACATATTTCGGTGATGAATATAACTTGTTTGCACACGTTATGTCTTGCAGGTCTTGATGAAGAGAAAAGTTTTGTCAAGTTATTCCAATCAACACCAGAAATTTTACTTGTTGATTCACTCACAAAGTGTTTTAAAAGCAGCCTAGACATTAACGCAGTAAGTCGCAAAAACTCAAGATTTCAAGTGAAACATTTCAGACAACTTGAGTGAAATTTTAAATCGCAGGTTGTGATTACAATTTTGTCACGAAGTTTTTATTAGTTGCTTTCAAAGTTTGTTATTTACGCACAGTGCAACTTAGAGCAGCTTCTCATGTTCATGAAATAACAAGCAAATTGATTGTGTCTTCAGCTTCAGCCTTTATATCTTCTCCGATGCGCTACATTAAGTTTTTCTGACATATAACAAGACTCTACTCACTTTCTCTTTCCATCAGTAAGTTTACTTATTATACCTATACGTGGCAAGTTCCCAGACATGTTCCAAACATGTTTCTGACATTTTCCTAAATCTTCAATTTAAATATGGATTAATTTATTACATTAATATTGTTAAAAAACTTTCAGTAGGTTGAGAAAGTGTTAGCATCAAGGTGTTATAGAAATTTACAAAATACAACGTTTAAAGTATAAGATTTCTATACTATTACTATGACTCTTAATACTGTTGAGAATATAAAACATATATAAAAGTAGTGAACAATAACATATCATTATTTAAGAGGACCTATAATTCAATAATGTAAAATTTTGTGTTGCTGTCTAGTAAAAATCTCTTAAGGCAGTTTAATTCATGGGTTTATAATAACTGACAATAAGATAACAGCAGCAAGCAAAAGAAAAAAAGGAAAAAAAATGATACAAGGAGGCGTGGTGGTCATGGGTCACCACAGACAGTTGGTCAGCTGTTCAAGTCTACCTGGGGTATACCTCGCTTTTTTTTCATACATGTAATTTGTTCTGAGTACTTATATTATTATTATTACCGTTTAGTAAAAGGGCACAAATGCAACTAATGTGACATTTTATTGTGGCAACGTTTCGCTCTCCAGGAGCTTTTTCAAGCGAAAAGTTGCCACAATAAAATGTCACATTAGTTGCATTTGTGTCCTTTTACTTAATATATTGTCGGTAATTCTACCAATATTATTATATTAGTATTACTACTATTATTCTATAATTTTGTTTACTTAAGTTTTCTATAAAACATTTATGCAGCAGCACAAATATTATAAACAAATTCTGGAGAAAGAGCATACCTTACCTTACCTTTGATATACCTTTGAAGAGTTTCGAGAGTTTATCTACTCTCTGAGCCCGGCCATGGGCCAGGCTCGTCTTGTGCTTGCCTGGTCAACCAAGCTGTTGCTGCTGGAGGCCCGCTGCCTGACTTAATTTGCTACATTAGAGTGGACAGTTTGTGTCATCGACTGAACGAGTCCATTGGTTACAAATATTATATCAACCTGGGGTGAAAAATATTTAATATTTTGTTTTATGTATTGTGTTATCTATTAATGACTAACTTTTTATTTATGTGTATTATCTGTTCATCTTTATGTATCTTTTCGTGATTGTATTATCTGTCCATGTGTGTGTCTTTGTTATATATGTGTATGTGAGTATTATCTGTTCATAACTATGTGTGTGATCTGTTCATAAGTGTGTATGTGTTATCTGCCCATGAGTGTGTTACCTGCTTGTATGTGTTATCTGTTCATATGTTTGTTTACTGTCCATATGAGTGTGTTACGTGTTTATGTGTGGGTTACCTGTTCATAAGTGTATGTGTGTTATATGTTCAAGTCAGTGATGCCTGTTCACGTGTGTTGCTTGTTTCTGTGCGTGCGTGCGTGTGTGTGTGTGTGTAACCATCTATTTGTACTCACCTATTTGTGGTTGCAGGGGTCGAGACTCAGCTCCTGGCCCCGCCTCTTCACTGACCGATACTGGGTCCTATCTCTCTCTCTGCTCCATGAGATTTATCATACCTCGTCTTAAAACTATGTATGGTTCCTACCTACACTACATCACTAGCCAGACTATTCCACCTCCTGACAACTCTATGGCTGAAGAAATAATTCCTAACATCCGTTTGACTCATCTGAGTCTTCAACTTCCATTTGTGACTCATTGTTTCTGTGTCCCATCTCTGGAACATCCTGTCTCTGTCCACCTTATCTATTCCTCCCAGTATTTTGTATGTCGTTATCATGTCTTCCCTAACCCTCCTCTCCTCCAGTGTCGTCAGGACGATTTCCCTTAACCTTTCTTCGTAGGACATTTCCCTTTGCTCTGGAACTAGCCTTGTTGCAAACGTGTTTGACCAAGTGTGGGTTCCAAACTGGTGCTGCATACTCTAGTATGGGTCTGACGGATGTGGGGAGACATTCGCTGGCCCCCGGATGTCTTCCCTTCCTCACTTCCCTAAGGTCACCCTTGACACTTACTGTGTTGTCTCTTATTGTGCTAGTGGCTCCCCTGCTTTTTATTGGGTGGATGTTGCATCGTCTGCCGAATCTTTTGATTTTATAGGCAGTGATTTTCGTGTGCAAGTTTGGTACTAATCCCTCTAGGATTTTCCAAGTGTATATAATCATGTATCTCTCCCGCCTGCGTTCTAGGGAATACAGGTTGAGGAACTTTAGCGTTCCCAATAATTGAGGTGTTTTATCGCAGTTGTGTGCTGTGTAGGTTCTCTGTACATTTTCTAGGTCAGCAATTTCACTTGCTTTGAAAGGCGCTGTTAGTGTGGAGCAATATTCCAGCCTGGATAAAGCGACCTGAAGAGCGTTATCATGGACTTGGCATCTCATGTGTTTGCAAGATACTCGGAGGTTTACAAGTTAATGTTTTCTCACACATTTATGAATTTCAACATACGCAACCTACACATTGTTCGTCACTCTCACTTATTCACGTACAAACGTACACACCCACATATACACATGCATACACACACACACACACACACACACACACACACACACACACACACACACACACACACACACACACACACACACACACACCCTAGAGTCACTGTTTGCAGATGATGTGAAGTTAATGAAAAGAATTAAATCAGTCGAGGTTCAGGCAGGACTACAAAGAGACCTGGACAGGCTACAAGCCTGGTCCAGTAACTGGCTCCTTGAATTTAACCCTGCCAAATGTAAAGTCATGAAGATCGGGGAATTGCAAATAAGACCGCAGACAGAGTATAGTCTAGGTGGCCAAAGACTGCAAACCTCACTCAAGAAAAAGGATCTTGGGGTGAGTATAATACCGAGCACATCTCCAGAGGCACACATCAACCAGATAACTGCTGCAGCATACGGGCGGATGGCAAACCTAGGAATAGCGTTCCAATACCTCACTAAGGAATCGTTCAAGACTTTGTACACCATATACGTCAGGCTCACACTGGAGTATGCAGCACCAGTTTGGAACCCACACCTGGTCAAGCACGTCAAGAAATTAGAGAAAGTGCAAAGGTATGCAACTAGACTAGTTCCATATCTAAGGGGATTGTCCTACGAAGAAAGGTTAAGGAAAATCGGCCTGACGACTCTAGAGGACAGAAGGGTTAGGGGAGACATGATAACGACATAAAATACTGCGAGGAATAGATAAGGTGGACAGAGACAAGATGTTCCAGAGAGGGGACACAGAAACAAGGGGTCACAATTGGAAGTTGAAGACTCCTATGAGTCAAAAGGATGTTAGGAAATATTTATTCAGTCATAGAGTTGTCAGGAAGTGGAATAGCCTAAAAAGTGACGTAGTGGAGGCAGGAACCATACATAGTTTTAAGACGAGGTTTGATAAAGCTCATGGAGCAGGGAGAGAGAGGACCTAGTAGCAATCAGTGAAGAGGCGGGGCCAGGAGCTATGAATCGACCCCTGCAACCACAAATAGGTGAGTACAACTAGGTGAGTACACACACACACACACACACACACACACACACACACACACACACACACAGGAAGTGGAATAGTTTGGGAAGCGATGTAGTGGAGGCAGGATTCATTCATTTTTTTAAGAAGAGGTATGATAAAGCTCATGGCGCAGGGAGAGTGACCCAGTAGCGGCCAGTGAAGAGGCGGGGCCAGGAGCTATGTATCGACCCCTGCAACCACAACTAGGTAAGTACATACACACACACACAAACACATACACACACACACAAGCATACAAATAACACATACATAATCCTCTGTTTCACACTCACACATACATTCAATAATACTCACCATGTTCTCAGTACATACACACACACACACATACACACATCTCTTTAAATCCCATGCCATGAACACACATATTCGTATACACGTGTACATATTCTGTTAAGCATATGTGCACCCTCCCACCAGTCTGTTAAATTAAACAATAGAATATAAGAAATAAAGAATTTCTTGATTAAATATTTCAATATTCTGAATAAATGATGAAGAATCCTGTGAATATCTGAAAAAGTGACAAATTGGAGACAATTATTAAAGTACGAAATAAATCTTTCTCGTTTCTAAATTTCTCTCATTGTTTTATAAGGAAAAAGAAAATCATCACCACAGATTCAAAAAGAAAACTGTGTGCGATGAAAATAAAAATGACCAAGTCGGAAGATTTGATCTCTTGACTAAAAGTCTTCTGGTGGTCGCTGCTTCAACCTCGTTAATTAATGTCTCTGATACTACGTCATGTTGTGTGTACCGGGACTGGTGAATATTAATATTATATGAGTGTTGTATCTTGATGTATTGTGATATGTGGATATTGGTATATATTACTACTTTAATGTTGAAGCTTAACATGTTGTATTAGGGATGAAATCATAATTAAAGGCGTGATTGCAAATAAGTAAAAATACCACAGTGAAAATTGGACACAAAACCGGAGGGTTTTCACGTGCTTACACATCTTCAGAGGAATACAAAAAAATGTTGACGTAGCTCGTGTTTTAGGTGAGTTGGTGACGAGTTAAGGGTCTTGTATGTATTCTTATATCTGTTCACTCACCAGAGTTAAAATTAATATCAATAGGAACACCAGTATTTTTTGTCATTATCCATGTATGATACTAAACATTAATGTAAATAAGAACACTAGTATTATTTCTGGGTTCATTCACCCAAAGTGATCGTTAATATTGTTCTTATCTGTCTTCACTTACATTAATGTTTTTGAGCCTCTGTTCACTCACCATATACTGTAGTTTTTTTGCGAAAATTCTTCTTTACTGTGTTGTGTCATATTGTTTTCTAGATATTCAGCAACAATGTTTCTAAAAGTTCTTTAGTCGTATCTCTATATTTAATCTCTTTTCTTTTAATGTTCATTAACACTAAATCATATTTTTTGCAACCAGACCGCATGTGAGAATTGTTCCTGATAAAGTTAAACGGTACAGACTTATGGACTTTGCTTTATGCTAAATGCTCAAGTAATTAGATATAAACCATTTCTCCCCTGAATTAAATAGTCTAGATCCAGTCATATATTTTACTGTTAATTCTGAAGGAAATAACTAAATGCTTTTTAAGATGATTTGATTATTAAGGGGAACCAAGATTTAAAAATCAAAATATAGAGAAAACCAACAAATAACTGCTCTTATGAACAACATTCTTCACATTATGATAGAGTTAAATGTTCAGTATTCTCCTTCATGTTTTTCAGAGCTCTGCACAACTGCAGCCAACAGTTCACAGATGAGGAAATATTTAAAAAATGGACAAAGAAACATATTTAACCTTCTCTATTTAAAAACTTTAAGAAATAAAGCTATACTTAAAAATTTGTTTTTGCCATGAATCAGGCGAAATCAATCTGTGCATAATGAATATGTATATATATATATATATATATATATATATATATATATATATATATATATATATATATATATATATATATATATATATATATATATATATATACAGTACACGAGGTGTGAGAGATACATGTCTAGTACATAATGTTACATGTTTGTCACTGATTATAATGCGAAAATCTCATCCAGCTCCTCCGAGCTGGGGCGCGTGTCCAGAATACAGCATGCATTACCCCTCTGAACAGCAGCGCTGAGTCGCTGGAACACAAAACTAGCTTCCCTGGGATCCCTAATTACCATGTTGAGTCTTTTGCCCAGCTCCTTGAGGAACTTAGATGCACTCTTTTCTCATGAGCCAAGGGTCTCTGAGCCTATGGGAACAAACATATAATGATGGGCAAGTTTTCCATATTTTCTTGACTTTTGGGACTCCCTGAAGGTGGCAGCTGCCCCTTCTTCCTCCCTGGGGTATTGGAGATAGGTATCAGCCAAGGTAGATGCACATGTGTAGTCCCACACCTGCTTGCCGTCTGTCCAGGCTTGAAGGGTGATACCATCTGGACGCTTTTGGCTGCCATCAGATCTGCATAGTTGGGGTGGCTCCCTTACTGCTGGGCATCCGGCTGTTGTGAGGCTCCTCTTGATAATGTTATTAACCTCGTCATGTCTTGCAATCTTTCCCTCGAATTTACGACACACAAGACCATGATACTCGAATCGGTCTGCTGCTTCACTGCCACAAATACACCTGTGTTCGGCGAGAATAGGGGCGGCAAGTCGAAGGGCAACACCAATGCGGATGGTCTGTGGGTCGAGGCATGTGCCAAGGCTGGAGTTGGGAACACCCAAAGAAATTTCCCTGCATGAGGAGCTCTCACTGCAAAGAGGCGGGCTCTATCCTTCCCTGACACACTGAAGCATTGCTGAGGCTATATTCTCTACTATTGGGCCATTCCAGTGCGACTGTTTGTAGTTGTTGGGGAGGAGGAGGCCTGGTTTCAGAGCCTGTTAGATTATCCCAGATCCTGGCTCCATCAACGAACTTTTGGTCATGGATTCCAATCGTGCCCTTAAGATGTTCAGGGAGAATTGCTGCTACAAGCCCTCTGGATGCAATGCATGAAGACAGGAAAGCAGGTAGAGCAATCTGAGATGACTTGCGGACACCAATGCCTCCTAGTCTGACTGGGAGTGTAGCTTGGTCCCACTGCCCATCTTCTTGAGTAAGGTTAAGTACTTTAGTAAAGATCTGCCTCAGGATACTGTCATATTCGTGCAGTATAGGGTTATCATATGAAGGAGCACATCTTAGGAAATATGTCAACCTGGGCAGACTCAAGCATTTTGGAGAAGTACAAGGCATCATGGGTGTCAAGATTGCCTATTCGTTGTTCCATTCTCCTCAATTCTTCCAGTTTCTTCCTGAGAATTGTGTCAATGGCATCGTTCCCAAAAGGTGCTCCAAGCAAGACACTATTTGTAGGGCAATGACTGTTGCTCCTGGTAGTTTTATATCACTGCATCAATCACTTGTTGATTGACTGAGATGATTTCACATTTGGATGGATTCAGGATGAGACCATTTCCTGTCCCCGTGTCATCACCTGTGTAAGATCATCTGAAGGGACTCCTTTGTACCTGCTAGTGTGTCATCATCCAGGAACCAGATGTTTAGCTCACTGGTCAGTCTGACTGTATTTCCCTAACTGCTATAGAAGAGAAATGGTGCGAGAGGGTCCCTTGCTGGACACCCTCTGATGATGTGATTTATGCTCTCCAAACAGGAGCATTGATTCCTTGCTATATCCAGCTGAAACAAAAGGGAAGATACTGGGAAATGTTCTAGTACACCTGCTAATACTACATCTCTTTTCAGGAGATTTTAAAAGCATTCTTGAAATCTTTAAATTTAACCACTGCATTGTCCTCAGGCAGGTTGTCGATATACGCCCTTGTTGCATGAACCGCTGCTTCACTTCCTTGAGAGACCCAAAGCCAAGCTGGTTTGGTTGAAGCATGATGGCCGCCTCTGCGCGAATACTTCGGACAGCAGCTTTAGAAATGAGACGGCGAAACGTGTTGCCCACTTCGATTGGCCTAATTCCTCCATCCTTCTTTTTAAGGGCACAAAGTGATGCTCCAAAAAGAAGGTTTAATTTCGTCAGGAATCAGACCAGCCAAGGAATTGTTGACAAACCTTGTGATCTCAGAAAGCAGTGTCTCTGCAATCTCCCCGATAACTGGATTAACCAAATTTTTTTTTATTATAAATGCTATATATATTCAATATAATCATCCAGCAGAGCGGATCAGGAATGACATTATTTTTGTAAATGTCCAGAGTCTTGCACAATCAGTGGTTCCACAGTAGGAACAAAGTGTTTTGGAACTGTTGGTACCTCATATATATATATATATATATATATATATAGGATAGATCACCTATAAATTTAATTTGGACAACAACATTCCTCAAAAGTGGATAAAAAAAGACTTCAAGGAAGAATATTTAGATTTTTTCTGAAGACATTTGAATATTCCACTTCCCTACCACCCCATCTTTTTTTTTATATTTATTTCAAACTATTTCAAGACAAAATACAATGGGAGTAAAACAACATAGATAACTCAGAGCTACATGTCAAATACTTCGTCCAACTCCCGGAGTGGGCCGGTGCCCAGAATACTGCAGGCATTTCCCTCTGGATCGCAACACTGAGTCTCTGAAAGAGGAAACTGGTCGCCCTGTGGTCCTTGGTTTCTATGATGAGTTTTCCACCCAGCTCCTTGAGAAACTTTAGAGCACACTTGCCCCATGCTCCATGGGTCTCCGACCCTATTGGGATGAAGTTATAGCAAGAGGGAAGGTCTTCATATTTGCGGGTCTTCTGGGTCTCCTTCGGCTAAGGAGTGTGGCAGGTAGGTGTCTGCCAATGTGGCAGCACAGGTGTAGTCCCAAGCAATCTGCTTACCATCCTTCCAGGGTAGCATGGTGGCTCCATCAGGACGCTTTTGACTTCCATCAGACCTCTGCACTTGGGGTTCCCGTTGAGCTGGGCAACGGGCTGTGGCAGGCTTCTCTTTATGATGTCATTGACCTCCTCATGTCTAGCATACTTCCTTCTGATGTGTGACACACTAGACCATGAAGTCCAATTGGTCAGCCGTCGCCCTGCCGCAAATACACCTATGTTCGGTGAGTATGGGGCGGCTAGGCGAAGAGCAACACCAATCCGAATGGCCTGTGGGTCGAGTCGAGTCCCCAGAGAGGAATTGGGAACAGCAAGAAGGAAATCTCCTGAGTGTGGTGCCTTCACCGCTAGGAGACGAGCTTTGTCCTTTCCTGAAGCGTTGGTGAGCATTGTGTTGGCAATTTTTTCCATGATCGGTTTGTCCCAGTGGGACTGTTTGTGCTCTTTGGGAGGAGCTGGTCTACTGGAGGAGTCTGCCAGGATGTCCCACTGCACTGCTGCTTCAATGAACTTGGGGTCTTGAGCCCCCACCACACCTCTCAAACGTTCAGGGACAATCCTCTTGACTAATCCACTAGAAGCCAAACACGATGACAGAAATGCAGGTAACGCTACCTGCCTTGCTTTGCGCACCCTATACCTCCCAGTCGCACTGGGAGGGTTGCCTGCTCCCATTGCTGATCCTCTAGTGACAGATTCAGTGCCTTCTTGAAGGTTAATCTCAGGTGTGCGTCATACTCGTCAAGTGTTGGGTTTTCAAAGAGGTGCGCACCTCAAGAAGTAAGTGAGTCTTGGCATAGTAGACACCTTGAGAATACAGGCATCATGCATCAAGATATATATATATATATATATATATATATATATATATATATATATATATATATATATATATATATATATATATATATATATATATATATCACACTCCTGGTGGAGTGACCCACCCACCACCATGGTGAGGGACATGTAGGTAGGGTGGGTGACCCACTCTCCAAATACACGCTAAATAACAACACTCACCATCACCACCAGAAAACAACAGCCACATTATATAACACCTACTATAACACAGGATCAGTGGCTGCCGCCAGTACTGCACCCTTGTTAGTAACGTTCCCTACCTACCCACCACCCCTCCCACTACAACGCCCACCACCCCTCCCACGACCCCGCCCACCACCCGGCCCACCACACGGCACACCACCCAGCCCACCACCCGGCCCACCGCCCGAACCACCGCCCGGCCCACCACTCGGCCCACCACCCCGTCCACCACCCGGAACACCACCCCGCCCACCACCCGGCCCACCGCCCGGCCCACCGCCCGGCCCACCGCCCGGCCCACAACCCCGCCCACCACCCGGCCTACCACCCAGCACACCACCCCGCCGATCACCCGGCACACCACCCGGCCCACCGCCCGGCCCACCACCGCCCACCACCCGGTCCACCACCCGGCACACCACCCCGCCCACCACCCGGCCCACCATCCGGCCCACCACCCGGCACACCACCCCGCCCACCACCCGCCCACCAACCCGGCCACCATCCCGCCCAAGACCCGGCCCACCACCCCACCCACAACCCGACCCACCACCCCGCCCACAAACACCGCCCACCACCCGGCCCACCCCACCGTCCACAACCCCACCCACCATCCGCCCACCACCCTGTCCACCACCCTGTTCATTACCCGCCCACCACCCTGCCCACCACCCTGCTCACCATCCCGCCCACCATCCCGCCCACCAACCTGCTTACCACCCCGCAAACCACCCTGCCCACCACCCCGCCCACCACCCCGCCCACCACCCGCTACCACCCTGCCCACCACCCTGCCCACCACAACACCCACCACCCTGCACACCACCCCGCTCACCACCCGCCCATCAACATGCCCACCACCCCGCCCACCACCCTGCCCACCACTCCGCCCACCACTCAGCTCATCACCCACCCACACCCCTGCCCACCACCACACCTACCTCCATGTCCATCCCCCGCCCACCACAAAGCCCAAACCCGCCCACCCTCCACCCACAACACACCCCTTCCCACCACCACGCCTACCTCCATGTCCATCCCCGCCCACCACAAAGCCCACCACCCGCCCACCACCCGCCCACCCCCCCTGCCACAACCCACCCCTCCACCCACAACCCACCCTCTGCCCACGACCCCGCCCACCACCTTCTTGGGGAAGTAGAGGCAGAGTCCTCGCTACTCTGGGGTGGATAGGGAAAGCTTTGGGGTTACACGAGGAGTTTGGAAGGAGGGGGCGAGGGAGGGAGGGGTGAGGGGGAAGGGGAGGAAAGGTGGGGATATTAATAATGGTTGAGAGAACACTCTACAAGTCTCATTATCGTCACCGTTTTCCAATTCGACACACCGTTGGCACCTCTATACTCACCGAATTGTGTTAGCGGGGGGTCGAATCTCCGCTCCTGACGTAGCCTCTTGAGCTACTTTCATCGGAATCACCGAGTTTTGGCCTTTTGGGTCTCATCATATCTACTCTTGAAGCTGTGTATTAAGGTTTCCTCAACTAACTCCTCATCAAGTGTGTTCCATTTCTCTGAGTTTAATTGGAGTCTACCTGGAGTCAATTCAGGGGTCAAGGTCCCCGCGACCTGGTTCAAGAACAGGCCTCTAGGCCTCCTGATTTTTTTGATTGCGGATTTAAGGTGACTAGTATTGCATGTGCTGCAATTTACATTTACTGATACTTATAGCTCCTTCCCTCCTGTACTCTGTCTCTAGTCTTCTCAACCTCTCCATCCTCCCTTATGTTGTGCCTGGTATTGATTGGGAAACAATACCATTCAAGGACAGTGTTATAATGCTACTGAGAAGCTCTTCATCACAGGACCTGGAGCTATTTGTCTCATTTCTCAGATTAAACCTGATTATCTCCCACTACACAGGCGCTGCATCTCCCATGCAGGATTAGTGCTTCCAAGAATTTATTAATAAAAATTATCATTATTATTATTATTACTTTTATTATTGTTGTTGTTGTTGTTGTTGTTGTTGTTGTTGTTGTTGTTGTTGTTGTTATTATTATTATTATAATTTTAATTATTATTATTATTATTATTGTTTTAATTATTATTATTATTAATATTATTATTATTATTATTATTATTATTATTATTATTAAGACTATTATCACGATGAGCAGTACATGATGGTACTCTTACATAATTATTATATTATAATCATATGGAAGCGCTAAACCCGTAGCATTATACAGTGCCTGTGGGGGGATGGAAGGTATTCAGGCTCAATTCAGGGAACTGGAGCACAGATCCAATTCCCTAGAACAAGAGCCCTCACCAGCGTCAGGAACCTCCTGAGGTGCCATTCACAGGTCAGACCTCTGAGGGGCCTCCGCTCAAGACCCTCCCTGAGGGTGCAATCTCCCAGCGTCAAGGACCCTCCCTTGAGGGGTGCCATCTCACAGAGGAGTCAGGTGTCGAGCAAACACCACTTAGGTTTACACAAAAATTTAAGCTTTGGTTTAATATATATTTCCAGCACTAGAACTTGTGTACAATTACAAAAAATTTGTTTACAATGTTGAGTGACCAGTTAAACCCAGTCACAAACACAATGTTGAGTGACCTGTTAAACCCAGTCACAAACACAATGTTGAGTGACCTGTTAAACCCAGCCACAAACACAATGTTGAGTGACCGTAAACCAGTCACAAACACAATGTTGAGTGACCTGTTAAACCCAGTCACAAACACAATGTTGAGTGACCTGTTAAACCCAGTCACAAACACAATGTTGAGTGACCTGTTAAACCCAGTCACAAACACAATGTTGAGTGACCAGTTAAACCCAGTCACAAACACAATGTTGAGTGACCTGTTAAACCCAGTCACAAACACAATGTTGAGTGACCAGTTAAACCCAGTCACAAACACAATGTTGAGTGACCTGTTAAACCCAGTCACAAACACAATGCTGAGTGACCAGTTAAATCCAGTCACAAACACAATGTTGAGGACTTGTTAAACCACATGTACACAAAATGTTCACAATGTTGAGTGACCAGTTAAACCCCAGTCACAACACACAATGAGCTTGAGTGACCAGTTAAACCCAGTCACAAACACAATGTTGAGTGACCGTTAAACCCAGTCACAAACACAATGTTGAGGACCTGTTACCATGTATGACAGAACCCAGTCACAAACACAATGTTGAGTGACAAAAGTGCCGTTAAACCCAGTCACAAACACAATGTTGAGTGACCTGTTAAACCCAGTCACAAACACAATGTTGAGTGACCATTAAACCAGTCACAACACAATGTTGAGGACATTAACCCAGTCACAAACACAATGTTGAGTGACCGTTAAACCAGTCACAAACACAATGTTGAGTGACCAGTTAACATCAACACAATGTTGAGTGACCGTTAAACCAGTCTACAAACACAATGCTGAGTGACTGTTAAACCCAGTCACAAACACAATGTGAGTGACCAGTTAAACCCAGTCACAAACACATGTTGAGTGACCTGTTAAACCCAGTCAAAACACAATGTTAGTGACCAGTTAAACCAGTCACAAACACAATTGAGTGACCTGTTAAACCCAGTCACAAACACAATGTTGAGTGACCAGTTAAACCAGTCACAAACCATGTTGAGTGACCGTTAAACCAGTCACAAACACAATGTTGAGTGACCGTTAAACCCAGTCACAAACAATGTTGAGTGACCAGTTAACCAGTCACAACACAATGTGGTGACCGTTAACCCAGTCAAACACAATGTTGAGTGACCAGTTAAACCAGTCACAAACAATTTGAGTGACCTGTTAAACCCAGTCACAAACACAATGTTGAGTGACCAGTTAAACCAGTCACAAACACAATGTTGAGTGACCGTTAAACCCAGTCACAAACACAATGTTGAGTGACCAGTTAAACCCAGTCACAAACACAATGCTGAGTGACCAGTTAAACCCAGTCACAAACACAATGTTGAGTGACCAGTTAAACCCAGTCACAAACACAATGTTGAGTGACCAGTTAAACCCAGTCACAAACACAATGTGAGTGACCTGTTAAACCCAGTCACAAACACAATGTTGAGTGACCAGTTAAACCCAGTCACAAACACAATGTTGAGTGACCGTTAAACCTAGTCACAAACACAATGTTGAGTGACCTGTTAATCCCAGTCACAAACACAATGTTGAGTGACCTGTTAAACCCAGTCACAAACACAATGCTGAGTGACCTGTTAAACCCAGTCACAAACACAATGTTGAGTGACCTGTTAAACCCAGTCACAAACACAATGCTGAGTGACCTGTTAAATCCAGTCACAAACACAATGTTGAGTGACCTGTTAAACCCAGTCACAAACACAATGTTGAGTGACCTGTTAAACCCAGTCACAAACACAATGTTGAGTGACCAGTTAAACCCAGTCACAAACACAATGTTGAGTGCCCAGTTAAACCCAGTCACAAACACAATGTTGAGTGACCTGTTAAACCCAGTCACAAACACAATGTTGAGTGACCAGTTAAACCCAGTCACAAACACAATGTTGAGTGACCAGTTAAACCCAGTCACAAGCACAATGATGAGTGACCTGTTAAACCCAGTCACAAACACAATGCTGAGTGACCAGTTAAACCCAGTCACAAACACAATGTTGAGTGACCAGTTAAACCCAGTCCAGTCACAAACACAATGTTGAGTGTCCAGTTAAACCCAGTCACAAACACAATGTTGAATGACCTGTTAAACCCAGTCACAAACACAATGTTGAGTGACCAATTAAACCCAGTCACAAACACAATGCTGAGTGACCTGTTAATCCCAGTCACAAACACAATGTTGAGTGACCTGTTAAACCCAGTCACAAACACAATGCTGAGTGACCAGTTAAACCCAGTCACAAACACAATGTTGTGTGACCAGTTAAACCCAGTCCAGTCACAAACACAATGCTGAGATATCTGTTAAACCCAGTCACAAACACAATGCTGAGTGACCAGTTAAACCCAGTCACAAACACAATGTTGAGTGACCTGTTAAACCCAGTCACAAACACAATGTTAAGTGACCAGTTAAACCCAGTCACAAACACAATATTGAGTGACCTGATAAACCCAGTCACAAAATCAATGTTGAGTGACCAGTTAAACCTAGTCACAAACACAATGTTGAGTGACCTGTTAAACCCAGTCACAAACACAATGTTGAGTGACCTGTTAAACCCAGTCACAAACACAATGTTGAGTGACCAGTTAAACCCAGTCACAAACACAATGCTGAGTGACCAGTTAAACCCAGTCACAAACACAATGTTGAGTGACCAGTTAAACCCAGTCACAAACAATATTGAGTGACCTGTTAAACCCAGTCACAAACACAATGTTGAGTGACCAGTTAAACCTAGTCACAAACACAATGTTGAGTGACCTGTTAAACCCATTCACAAACACAATGTTGAGTGACCTGTTAAACCCAGTCACAAACACAATGTTGAGTGACCAGTTAAACCCAGTCACAAACACAATGCTGAGTGACCAGTTAAACCCAGTCACAAACACAATGTTGAGTGACCAGTTAAACCCAGTCACAAACACAATGTTGAGTGACCAGTTAAACCCAGTCACAAACACAATATTGAGTGACCTGTTAAACCCAGTCACAAACACAATGTTGAGTGACCAGTTAAACCTAGTCACAAACACAATGTTGAGTGACCTGTTAATCCCAGTCACAAACACAATGTTGAGTGACCTGTTAAACCCAGTCACAAACACAATGCTGAGTGACCTGTTAAACCCAGTCACAAACACAATGTTGAGTGACCTGTTAAACCCAGTCACAAACACAATGCTGAGTGACCTGTTAAACCCAGTCACAAACACAATGTTGAGTGACCTGTTAAACCCAGTCACAAACACAATGTTGAGTGACCAGTTAAACCCAATCACAAACACAATGTTGAGTGCCCAGTTAAACCCAGTCACAAACACAATGTTGAGTGACCTGTTAAACCCAGTCACAAACACAATGTTGAGTGACCAGTTAAACCCAGTCACAAACACAATGTTGAGTGACCAGTTAAACCCAGTCACAAACACAATGTTGAGTGACCTGTTAAACCCAGTCACAAACACAATGCTGAGTGACCAGTTAAACCCAGTCACAAACACAATGTTGAGTGACCAGTTAAACCCAGTCCAGTCACAAACACAATGTTGAGTGTCCAGTTAAACCCAGTCACAAACACAATGTTGAGTGACCTGTTAAACCCAGTCACAAACACAATGTTGAGTGACCAATTAAACCCAGTCACAAACACAATGCTGAGTGACCTGTTAATCCCAGTCACAAACACAATGTTGAGTGACCTGTTAAACCCAGTCACAAACACAATGCTGAGTGACCAGTTAAACCCAGTCACAAACACAATGTTGAGTGACCAGTTAAACCCAGTCACAAACACAATGTTGAGTGACCAGTTAAACCCAATCACAAACACAATGTTGAGTGACCAGTTAAACCCAGTCCAGTCACAAACACAATGCTGAGTGATCTGTTAAACCCAGTCACAAACACAATGCTGAGTGACCAGTTAAACCCAGTCACAAACACAATGTTGAGTGACCAGTTAAACCCAGTCACAAACACAATGCTGAGTGACCAGTTAAACCCAGTCACAAACACAATGCTGAGTGACCAGTTAAACCCAGTCACAAACACAATGTTGAGTGACCAGTTAAACCCAGTCACAAACACAATGCTGAGTGACCAGTTAAACCCAGTCGAGTCACAAACACAATGTCGAGTGACCTGTTAAACCCAGTCACAAACACAATGTTGAGTGACCAGTTAAACCCAGTCACAAACACAATGCTGAGTGACCAGTTAAACCCAGTCACAAACACAATGTTGAGTGACCAGTTAAACCCAGTCACAAACACAATGTTGAGTGACCAGTTAAACCCAGTCACAAACACAATGTTGAGTGACCAGTTAAACCCAGTCACAAACACAATATTGAGTGACCTGTTAAACCCAGTCACAAACACAATGTTGAGTGACCAGTTAAACCTAGTCACAAACACAATGTTGAGTGACCTGTTAATCCCAGTCACAAACACAATATTGAGTGACCTGGTAAACCCAGTCACAAACACAATGCTGAGTGACCTGTTAAACCCAGTCACAAACACAATGTTGAGTGACCTGTTAAACCCAGTCACAAACACAATGCTGAGTGACCTGTTAAACCTAGTCACAAACACAATGTTGAGTGACCTGTTAAACCCAGTCACAAACACAATGTTGAGTGACCTGTTAAACCCAGTCACAAACACAATGTTGAGTGACCAGTTAAACCTAGTCACAAACACAATGTTGAGTGACCTGTTAATCCCAGTCACAAACACAATATTGAGTGACCTGTTAAACCCAGTCACAAACACAATGTTGAGTGACCTGTTAAACCCAGTCACAAACACAATGTTGAGTGACCTGTTAATCCCAGTCACATACTATCGCATGAAAATTGGTATTTCAGTTTTCTTCATTTTTACTTTAATAGAATCTACACAGACCAAAATCAGACTTCTTTTTCTATGTAAGATTCACCAGCGTTTAGGGTTTAAAGCCGATCGGAAGAGCCATTCTCCAGTTATTTCATAGAACTCAAATTGTTAATCAAAGCTGACACATTAAAACTTACACTATCTATAATCAAAGTGAATCTTTCTTTGATGAAAACACGTCAGGATTAAAAGTTTGAAGCTAACCAGACGACACATTCCTAAGGTATTGCAAATTACCCAGGAAAATCTGTAGCTACACTGCCTACCTCCTCAACAAGGCTACATTCCCTTGCTAAGTTGCGGCCGCTGTTGAAGATGATACTCCGGGTGTTATATCACCCGTTATTCCAGCTCCTTGGATCAAGAACCCATCAGCAGCATTAAGGCATTCATTCGTCTTGAATCATTCTCCACTTGTTTAATAAAGGAAGGAAAAAATATAAATAAATTCGGGCAATTACTCAAAGGACCCCTTCTGGGATAAACTATAATAATAATAATAATTATTAATAATAATAATAATAATAATAATAATAACTTTCCATTTTATGTTCAGATATTGCATAATGTTGCAAGAGTTCACTCTTGATAAACGTAGCAGGTTATTTTGCCGTGATGAACCAGCGTTATCTGCAGCGGACCTAATATAGCCGGGCCATTATCAAGGTACACCTCGTAATGGAGGCCAAACTCGGGCAATTCTGGACCGTAAAGATGGCTGAATTCCCTGCATCATGGACCGCTGTCTTGCAATTATCAACGGGAGATGTTATCTCTCCCCGAGGTATGTAAAAGAGTGTTGTAGCCAGGGGCAGGGAGGGTAGGCAGCGCCACCATAACATGGTGGCATGTCCTCGTACTACTCTCTCTCCCTGGCGCACTAATTCCCTCCGTTAAACCTGCTACTCCCTCCTCTACCCATTAACAAAGTCAGAAATTAATCAAATATTACACCATAACACTCCCCCTTCACATACACCCTTCCCCTACACCCTTCCTCTACACCCTTCCCATACACCCTTCCCCTACACTCTTCCTCTACACCCTTCCCCTACACCCTTCCTCTACACCCTTCCCATACACCCTTCCCCTACACTCTTCAACTACGCCCTTCCCCTACACCTTTCCCCTACACTCTTCCCCTACACATCCTTCCCGTAAACCCTTCCCCTACACTCTTCCCCTACACCCATCCTCTACACCCTTCCCCTACACCCTTCCTCTACACCCTTCCCATACACCCTTCCCCTACACTCTTCAACTACGCCCTTCCCCTACACCTTTCCCCTACACTCTTCCCCTACACATCCTTCCCGTAAACCCTTCCCTTACACTCTTCCCCTACACGCTTCCCATACCCCCTTCCCCAACACCCTTCCCCTACACCTTTCCACTGCCACCTCCCCTAAACCCTTCCTCTACCCCCTCCCATTAACCCTCCCCCCCCCCTTCGCTTCCCGTAATGAGGCCCTTGAGAATCAAGAACCTCCTTTCACTAGGACCTCCAAGTCTGACCTCCCATCCGAGCTCACCCTCCAGGATTCTGGTCCTCACCCTCCAGCCTCCTGGCCTTCACCCTCCAGGATCCTGGCCCTCACCCTCCAGCCTCCTGGCCTTCACCCTCTAGGATCCTGGCCCTCACCCTCCAGGATCCTGGCCCTCACCCTCCAGCCTCCTGGCCTTCACCCTCTAGGATCCTGGCCCTCACCCTCCAGCCTCCTGGCCTTCACCCTCTAGGATCCTGGCCCTCACCCTCCAGCCTCCTGGCCTTCACCCTCTAGGATCCTGGCCCTCACCCTCCAGCTTCCTGGCCCTCACACTCCAGCCTCCTGGCCCTCACCCTCCATGATCCTGGCGCTCACCCTCCAGCCTCCTGGCCCTCACCTTTCAGGATCCTGGTCCTCACCCTCCAGCCTCCTGGCCTTCACCCTCCAGGATTCTGGCCCTCACCCTCCAGCCTCTTGGCCCTCACACTCCAGACTCCTGGCCCTCACCCTCCAGGATCCTGGCCCTCACCCTCCAGGATCCTGGCGCTCACCCTCCAGCCTCCGGGCCCTCACCCTCCAGCCTCCTGGCCCTCACACTTCAGCCTCCTGGCCCTCACCCTCCAGGATCCTGGCCCTCACCCTCCAGCCTCCTGGCCCTCACATTCCAGCCTCCTGGCCCTCATCCTCCAGCCTCCTTGCTCTCACCCTCCAGGATCCTGGTCCTAACCCTCCAGCCTCGTTGCCCTCACCGTCCAGCCTCCCGGCCCTCACACCTCAACCTCCTGGCCCTCACACTCCAACCTCCTAGCCCTCACCCTCCTGGCCCTCACACTCAAGCCTCCTGGCCCTCACCCTCCAGCCTTCTGGCCCTCACACTCCAGGCTCCTAGCATTCACCCTCCAGCCTCCTGGCCCTCACCCTCCAGCCTCCTGGCCCTAACACTCCAGCCTCCTGGCTCTCACACTCCAGCCTCCTGGCCCTCTCCCCCTAGCCTCCTGGCCCTCTCCCCCTAGCCTCCCGGCCCTCACACTTCAGCCTCCTTGCCCTCACACTCCAGCCTCCTGGCCCTCGCCCTTAAGGATCCTGGCCCCCCACCCTAAAGGATCCTGGCCCTCACCTTCCAGAATACTGGCGCTTACCCTCCAGCCTCCTGGTCCTCACCCTCCAGCCTCCTGGTCCTCACACTTCAGCCTCCTGGCCCTCACCCTCCAGGATCCTGGCCCTCAACCTCCAGCCTCCTGGCCCTCACCCTCCAGCCTCCTGGTCCTCACACTTCAGCTTCCTGGCCCTCACCCTCCAGGATCCTGGCTCTCACCCTCCAGCCTCCTGGCCCTCACACTCCAGCCTCCCGGCCCTCACACTCCAGCCTCCTGGCCCTCACATTATTATTATTATTATTATTATTATTATTATTATTATTATTATTATTATTATTATTATTATTATTATTATTATCATCATCAATATTAGTAATAATGATAAAAATAATAATATTAATATTAATAGTTACTAGTACTGTGGAGTGACTATGTCTTCTCTTCTATATTTACTACACAAAAACTAATAATTACACCCATGAATTATCGCATATAAGTTTTCCCTTAATTACCCACATTAACCCATTACTGTGTTAATTGCTGCTCCATCCCCATGCCGCTAGGCTTGCCCCTTCACTGACCAGGCTCACAGCATCCCAATGACCAGGCTCACCCCATCACATGAGCAGGCTCACCCCATTCCGCATGACTAGGCTCACCTCATCCCCATGACCAAGCTCACTCTATTCCCCAAGACTAGGCTCATCTCATCCCCATGACCAGGCTCATCCTATTTCCCATGACCAGGCTCACCCCATTCCCCATGACTAGGCTCATAATATTTCCCATGACCAGGCTCACCCCATCCCCATGACCAAGCTCACAACATCCCCATGACCAGGCTCATCCCATCCAATGACCAGGCTCCCCCCATTCCAATGACCAGGCTCCCCCATCCCCATGACAAGGCTCACCCCATCCCAATGACCAGACTCCCCATCCCATAACCAGGCTCACCCCATCCCCATGACCAGGCTCCCCCATCCCCATAACCAGGCTCACCCCATCCCATGACCAGGCTCCCCCATCCCTCATGACCACCCCCATCCCCATGACCAGGCTCACCCCATCCCCAAGACCAGTCTCCCCACACTCCAATGACCACGCTCCCCCATCCTCATGACCAGCTCCCCATCTCCATACCAGGCTCACCCCATCCCCAGACCAGGCTCCCCCATCCTCATGACCAGCTCCCCCATCCCCATGACCAGGCTCCCCCATCCCCATGACCAGTCTCACCCCATCCAATGACCAGTCTCACCCCATCCTCATGACCAGGATCCCAACCTGCATGCAGGCTGACTAGCCTCTCACATGCCAGCTTGCCCATCAAAGAACTGAGCCAACCCTGATCCAATGGTATCTAGACCCACCTCAGCCCACCTCCACCTCACCCCACCCCACCTCCATCCTCACACTCCAACCTCCACACCTCCATCCTCACACCTCCAGCCCCACCCTCCAACCTCACACCTCCACCCCACACCTCCAGCCCCACACCTCCATCCTCACACCTCCATCCTCCACACCTCCATCCCCACACCTCCATCCTCACACCTCCAGCCCCACACTCCATCCTCACCCTCCAACCCCACACCTCCAACCTCCACACCTCCATCCTCACACCTCCAGCCCCACACTTCCATCCTCACACCTCCAACCCCACACCTCCATCCTCACACCTCCAACCCCACACCTCCATCCTCACACCTCCAGCCCCACACCTCCAACCTCACACCTCCAACCCCACACCTCCAGCCCCACACCTCCATCCTCACACCTCCACCCCACACCTCCATCCTCACACCTCCAGCCTCCACACCTCCATCCTCACACCTCAACCCACACCTCCAACAACCCCACACCTCCATCCTCACACCTCCAGCCCCACACCTCCAACCCCACACCTCCATCCTCACACCTCCAGCCCCACACCTCCATCCTCACACCTCCAACCCCACACCTCCATCCTCACACCTCCAACCCCACACCTCCAACAACCCCACACCTCCATCCTCACACCTCCAGCCCACACCTCCAACCCCACACCTCCATCCTCACCCTCCAGCCCCACACTTCCATCCTCACACCTCCAACCCCACACCTCCATCCTCACACCTCCAACCCCACCTCCATCCTCACACCTCCAGCCCCACACCTCCAACCTCACACCTCCAACCCCACACCTCCAGCTCACACCTCCAGCCCCACACCATCAGCCCCACACCTCCAGCCCGCACCTCCAACCCTACACCTCCAGCCCACACCTCCATCCTCACACCTCCAGCCCCACCTCCATCCTCACACCTCCAACCCCACACCTCCATCCTCACACCTCCAGCCCCACACCTCCAACCTCACACCTCCAACCCCACACCTCCAGCTCACACCTCCAGCCCCACACCATCAGCCCCACACCTCCAGCCGCACCTCCAACCCTACACCTCCAGCCCCACACCTCCATCCTCACACCTCCAGCCCCACACCTCCATCCTCACACCTCCAGCCCCACACCTCCAACCCTACACCTCCAGCCCCACACCTCCATCCTCACACTCCAACCCCACACCTCCATCCTCACACCTCCAGCCCCACACCTCCATCCTCACACCTCCAGCCCCACACCTCCATCCTCACACCTCCAGCCCCACACTCCATCCTCACACCTAAAGCTTCACATCTCCAGCTCACACCTCCAGCCCCACACCATCAGCCCCACACCTTCAGCCCGCACCTCCAACCCTACACCTCCAGCCCCACACCTCCAGCCTCACACCTCCAACCCTACACCTCCAGCCCCACACCTCCAGCCTCACACCTCCAACCCTACACCTCCAGCCCCACACCTCCAACCCTACACCTCCAGCCTCACACCTCCAGCCTCACACCTACAGCCCCACACCTCCAGCCCCACACCTCCAGCCCGCACCTCCAACCCTACACCTCCAGCCTCACACCTCCAGCCCCTCACCTCCAGCCTCACACCTCCAGCCCCTCACCTCCAGCCCCTCACCTCCAGCCCCACACCTCCAGCCCCACACCTCCAGCCCCACACCTCCAGCCCCACACTTCCAGCCCCTCACCTCCAGCCCCACACCTCCAACCCAACACTTCCAGCCCCACACCTGAAGTCCTATGGAAGGGTAGGGAAGGCAACTCAAAGCAAGGGGAAGGGCATAGAAGGGAAGGGTAGGATAGGAAAGGGAAGGGAAAGGGAAGTGTATGGGAGGTAAAGGGAAGGGTAGGGAAGGGAAGGGTAGGGAAGGGAAGGGAAGGGAATAATAGGGAAAGGAAGGGTAGGGAAGGGAAGGGAAGGGTAGGGAATGGTAGGGAAGGGAAGGGTAGGGAAGGAAAGGGTAGGGAATGGTAGGGAAGGGAAGGGTAGGGAAGGGAAGGGAAAGGAAGGGAAGGCTGAGGGATGTGTCACTTACCAGGAATTTGAAGTTGCTGTTGGTACTCGCAGTACTCTGAGACCGTGACCAGGCACGTACCCAGGCATGTACCAGTATGTACACCAGGCATGTACACCCAGGCAAATGTACACCCAGGCATGTACACCAGGCATGTACACCAGGCATGTACATCCCAGGCATGTACACCCAGGCATGTACACCAGGCATGTACCCAGGCATGTACACCCAGGCATGTACACCAGGCATGACACCAGGCATGTACACCAGGCATGTACACCAGGCATGTACACCCAGGCATGTACACCCAGGCATGTACACCAGGATGTACACCAGGCATGTACACCAGGCATGTACACCCAGGCATGTACAGGCTACCAGGCATGTACACCTAGGCATGTACACCTAGGCATGTACACCCAGGCATGTACACCAGGCATGTACACCAGGCATGTACACCTAGGCATGTACACCTAGGCATGTACACCTAGGTATGTACACCCAGGCATGTACACCCTAGGCATGTACACCTAGGGCATGTACACCAGGCATGTACACCAGGCATGTACACCAGGCATGTACCAGGCATGTCACCAGGCATGTACAGGCATGTACCCAGGCATGTACACCCAGGCATTACAGGTGACACCCAGGCATGTACACCAGGCATGTACACCCAGGCATGTACACCCAGGCATGTACACCAGGCATGTACACCAGGCATGTACACCCAGGCATGTCACCAGGCATGTACACCCAGGCATGTACACCAGGCATGTACACCTAGGCATGTACACTAGGCATGTACACCCAGGCATGTACACCTAGGCATGTACACCTAGGCATGTACACTTGACCAGGCATGACCACCCAGGTATGTACACCCAGGCTTGTACACCTAGGCATGTACACCTAGGCATGTACACCCATGCATGTACACCCAGGCATGTACACCCAGGCATGTACACCCAGGCATGTACACCTAGACATGTACATCCATGCATGTACACCTAGGCATGTACACCTAGGCATGTACACCCAGGCATGACCACCCAGGTATGTACACCCAGGTATGTACACCCAGGCATGTACACCTAGGCATGTACACCTAGGCATGTACACCCAGGCATGTACACCTAGGCATGTACACCTAGGCATGTACACCCAGGCATGACCACCAGGCATGTACACCCAGGCATGTACACCCAGGCATGTACACCTAGGCATATACACCCAGGCATGTACACGCAGGCATGTACACGCAGGCATGTACACCCAGGCATGTACACCCAGGCATGTACACCCATGCATGTACACCTAGGCATGTACACGCGGGCATGTACACCCAGGCATGTACACCTAGGCATGTACACCCATGCATGTACACCCAGGCATGTACACCCAGGCATGCACACCCAGGCATGTACAACCAGGCATGTACACCCAGGCATGTACACCCAGGCATGTACACCTAGACATGTTCACCCAGGAATGTACACACGCAGGCATGTACACCCAGGCATGTACACCCAGGCATGTACACATAGGCATGTACACCCAGGCATGTACACCCAGGCATGTACACCTAGGCATGTGCACCAAGGCATGTACACCAGGCATGTACACCTAGGCATATACACCCAGGCATGTACACCCAGGCATGTACACCCAGGCATGTACACCAAGGCATGTACACTCAGGCATGTACACCCAGGCATGTACACACGCATGCATTATGTACAATAGGCACCAGACATGCTTGTGATGTACATGTGACTAGGCACAAGCAAGAACCCAGGCTTTTCTGTTGGTTAACTGTTCAACAAGGTTGTTGCTGCTAGCGGCTCATTGGCTCACAAATCCATCACAGTCTGGTTAATCCGGCAAATATCCTTAATTTTGCTTTCAACAGATAAGACAAATTATATATATGAATTCAGATGTATCCCTGTTAACCCTGTCAGGACGTAGCTCCTAAGCCTTGAGTGCATCCATGTGTTCTTTGCGCTACCATAAACACGATGGATGTGGAGTGCACAATAAACTAGGTTTGGTATGTTAGGTTAGGTTAGGTTAGGTAAGGTTAGGTTAGGTTAGTTTAAGTTAGGTTATGTTAGGTTAGGTTAGGTTAGGTTTGGTTTGGTTATGTTAGGTTAGGTTAGGTTAGGTTCGTTTAGGTTAGGTTAGGTTAGGTTAGGTAAGGTTAGGTTAGGTAAGGTTAGGTTAGGTTAGGTTAGGTAAGGTTAGGTTAGGTTAGGCAAGGTTAGTTTAGGTTAGGTTAGGCAAGGTTAGGTAAGGTTAGGTTAGGTTAGATTAGGTTAGGTTAGGTTAGGTTAGGCAAGGTTAGGTTAGGTTAGGTTATGTAAGGTTAGGTTAGGTTAGGTAACGTTAGGTTAGGTTAGGTAACGTTAGGTTAGGTTAATTTAGGTTAGGTTAGGTTAGGTAAGGTTAGGTTAGATTAGGTTAGGTTAGGTAACGTTAGGTTAGGTTAGGTAACGTTAGGTTAGGTTAGGTAACGTTAGGTTAGGTTAGGTAACGTTAGGTTAGGTTAGGTAACGTTAGGTTAGGTTAGGCTAGGTTAGGTAAGGTTAGGTAAGGTTAGGTTAGATTATGTTAGGTTAGGTAAGGTTAGATTAGGTTAGGTTAGGTAAGGGTAGGTTAGGTTAGGTAAGGTTAGGTTAGGCTAGGTTAGGTTAGGTAAGGTTAGGTTAAGTTAGGCAAGGTTATGTTAGGCTAGGTTAGGTTAGGTTAGATTAGGTTAGGTTAGGTTAGGCTTGGTTAGGTTATGTAAGGTTAGGTTAGGTAAGGTTAGGTTAGGTTAGGTTTGTCAGGAAACAAGACAAGTATTTCCTGACGCGGGTCTTAGTCAGATGACCCGCCTCTGGAGCTTACGGTCATCTGACCGAGACCTTCCGCTGGCTTACCGATCCAAACCTTTAAACATTAATGGTTATTATTATAACCATTTGAATTTCAAAACACAATGAAGTAGATTGAAACATTGCACAAATAAGCCGCACGTGGGAGGAGGATGCTGGATGTGCCTCAGTAGCTGCGTGATCCCCAGTCCCCTGTACCTCAACGCATGCGGCAGGAATAGTGCAGAGTGCGGCATAAGCTTGTAATGCAGCTAAATATCAACAGTAAAGTTCTGTAGCTAAGGAAAAGTGGAATTCACAAGTCATCACATGGAAATTAATGTCACAATTCCATAAATAAAAATGGCAAATTAGTACACACAAACATACACACACACAAACATACACACACACACATACACACACATACACATACACACACACATACACACACACACACACACACACACGAGGAGAGGTTAATGGAAATCGACCTGACGACACTGGAGGACAGGAGAGATAGGGAGGATATGATAACGACATATAAAATACTGAGAGGAATCGACAAGGTGGACAGAGACAGAATGTTCCAGAGATGGGACACAGCAACAAGGGGTCATAGTTGGAAGTTGAAGACTCAAATGAATCACAGGGATGTTAGGAAGTATTTCTTCAGTCACAGAGTTGTCAGGAAGTGGAATAGTCTGGGAAGAGACGTAGTGGAGGCAGGATCCATACATAGCTTTAAGAAGAGGTACGATAAAGCTCATGGAACAGGAAGAGTGACCTAGTAGCAACCAGTGAAGAGGCAGGGCCAGGAGCTGTGAATCGACCCCTGCAACAACAACTAGGTGAGTACACTCACGTGGAGTGGGAAAGGTAACTGGAAGGAAAGTCAATGAGTGAGATGATGAGATACGCAGCTGGGAAGTGCCGGGAGGTAAGTGCCGGGAGGTAAGTGCCGGGAGGTAGACAACTTCAATCCCAAAAGGCATTTCTGAAATGGTAACGGCAAAGAGAAAGAGAACCCCTGGTTGAACCATACACAGAGAACCCCTGGTTGAACCAGACACAGAGAACCCCTGGTTGAACCAGACACAGAGAACCCCTGGTTGAACCAGACACACAGATGTAAAAATACACAAGTATAAGAGCGTGGAAAACTCTACGAAGCAAAGGAACGATAGAGACAGAAGTGAGTACATTAGCCTGAAATGAAGAATATGCAAGGATGATTAGAGAGGCTGAGAGACAGTTAACTCCTCCGCCCAGGATTGAACCCAGGTCCTTCAGTCATGAGTATTAGCTGTGTATGTAGGTACGATGTAACATATTACACTTCTCACTGTGCTTGCTCTTGAAGAGTTGTGATTGGTTGTCCTCCGTCGCAAACTGCCTTGCTAACTACCGCTCGCTTGTTGTGTCAGGCGGTACCTCGTACCGTTGCCGGAGTAGCACGGGCGAGTTACGTCACCTGATGTGAGGCTGCCAGTCCATCTCTCTCTCTCTTCTCTCTCTCTCTCTCTCTCTCTCTCTCTCTCTCTCTCTCTCTCTCTCCAACTGCTTCTAGTCCTGGAAACATCTCTCCGGGGATCTCTCTCGTCTCTGGCTGTTTGTTATTTAGACTGTTTTGGTAGAGTATGGTTTCTCTGGTGAGTTCGAAACGTATTTCTCGTTCTCATTGGTTTTGACGTTTTGCAGAGGTTGTGTCGTGTGGATTGTTATTATTATTATTATTATCAAGGGGGTTAGCGCTAAACCCGTAGAAATATACAACGCCTGTGGGGGGATGTGAAAAGTATTCAGGTTTAATTCAGGGAACTGGAGCACAGATCCAATTCCCTAGATCAAGAACCCCTCACCAGCATCAAGGAACCTTCCTTGAGGGGTGTGTCGTGTGGAGACTCTTTCTGTGCAATACCCCAAGGTCTGATGCCTCTTCCGGTTGACTAAAATATTAGTCAGCTGTGTAGACGTCAATCTGACATTTCTTAAAAGAAGTTTGGAATGTAGTTTGAATGCGCTGTTTATACTGCACTCTCTACTATTATTACTTTTAAGTTAAATAAATTAGAGGACTTGTGAGTTCAGAGATACACTTCTCAGCTGACTGAGTTAGGGAAGGCGAGGCTATGTGAGACTAGCCTACAGTTCTCTAATATGAAATTACCTAGTATTGTACGCCTTAACTTACTAAGACAGGTTAATGCTAATAAATGATGGCCTAGGATACATTAACTATGTATGCCTTCGTCATACATAGTTAATGTATCCTAGTATTAATAACTTTCACTTGTTAAGGTAAGTTAGAGCTAGTACAATGGTGATGATCCATACCTCTAATTTTGCATCCACGCTTCAACCATTTATTTTTTCAGATCAAGTCCATATACACCAGAGGATTTAAAAGACTACAGTATCTTACATGACTACCATCATTTTTTCCGGCTGTGTTTGTGAAAAAAAAATTAAGGATGGACGACAAATGCCCAGTCAAAGAAAATGTACATTTATGGTTCTTTTCACGTATTCATCCAACATATAAGATTTAGTGAACAGTTTTCTTGTACAGGAAGTACAATTGCTTCAAAATGGAATTGATGTGTGGCACTGGGTTGATGTGTGGCACTGGGTTAACCACTCGTTGAAAATGGAGTCGTGCAGTAGGCCTACTGAACTTGTTTAATAACGCTGATGTATGATCCAAGGATTTTGAGCTGCCTTTCCGTGAACTGAATCTTCCGTTCCTAAAGGCCCTGTAGGACAAGTTTGTCAGTATTTTAATAAAGATACTAAAGGTGTCCTTTACAAAGGTCTCCTTGATCTTTAAGAAGGTCTCCTTGATCTTTAAGAAGGTCTCTTGATCTTTAAGAAGATCTCCTTGATCTTTAAGAAGGTCTCCTTAATCTTTAAGAAGGTCTCCTTGAGCTTTAAGAAGGTCTCTTGATCTTTAAGAAGGTCTCCTTGATCTTTAAGAAGGTCTCTTGATCTTTAAGAAGGTCTCCTTGATCTTTAAGAAGGTCTCCTTGATCTTTAAGAAGGTCTCTTGATCTTTAAGAAGGTCTCCTTGATCTTTAAGAAGTCTCTTGATCTTTACGAAGGTTTCCTTGATCTTTAAGAAGGTCTCCTTGATCTTTAAGAAGGTCTCCTTGATCTTTAAGAAGGTCTCTTGATCTTTAAGGTCTTAATCTTTAAGGTCTCCTTGATCTTTAAGAAGGTTTCTTGATCAAGGGAAGTGCTCTTCTTCCTGAATGCCCCACTTTCCGACACTCGCTGTATGACCCTTACGGGCTTAACGCTCCTCCAATAATACAAAGGGTCCCTTTGAAGAGAGGGGTCCATTGATATGCACCCACAGCTACGTACGCACATCACGTACGCACCCAGGCAGGTGCTTACATTACGCAAACATACGCACACGAACTAACAAACATCATAAATGTACACGATAAGTATACATATATACATGTGTATATGTACACACATTTTTACATTAATTGTCATGTGCGCTGCCTACAAGGTACTGCGAGTCACATGCGGCAACAGGCTGATTGATCACATCATAAGCCATCCTGGAGTAACCAGGCAGCGGGGGCGATGACGCCCGGAATAAACCAAAAGGTTGATTACAGATAGGTTGATCCAATGAAGCGGAGTCTAAACGTATACGTCATCAAATTCACTTTATAACTGACAGACAAAACTCCGGTTCACGTAGTTGACAGTCTAGAGCTGTCATCAAGCTCTTGGCCGATAGCAATAGATAGTGGTGATATCCAGATCTATAAGTGTTAAGAAAGACTGTCGAAGATAAAGACTCACAACAACGACGTGACGCACGACGCTAGATTACTCGTACGGGTTTAGAGATCCTTCTTAAATAATAATTAATAAGTACAGTGATGAATTTACCTTCGATGAGTTTCGAGAGTCTTACTTCTCCCGGAGCCTGGCCATGTGCCACGGCCATGGCCACGACACGGCACGGCACGGCACGGCACGGCACGGCACGGCACGGCACGGCACGGCAACATGAATTTATTTTATTCATTCATACACTCACTCTCTCATTTACACAATGTATAAATTTACTGATGCAAGACATTTTCACCATTGCATTACCCGTATGTATTAGCACAGACATTAAGAGCCACTGCTCAACAAACCTCATACTGCCATAACCTCTAAACATACGCTTAACCTAAACCAAACCTCCTAAAAATATATTGATATCTTTAAATCGGTTTTAATAAACCTACATGAGGCTTCACTTTGGGAGGGGAGGAAGAATGTAATGAGAACTACTGAGATAAACAAAGAGTTTTATGTATGGTTTGAGACAACCCCCAAGAGTTCACAGTTACACTATCACCAAACATCAACGTTACTGCCATCTATTAAATATAAGAAATTTAAACATAAACATAAACAAAATAAGTCGTACGATTCTGAAAGCCATTGATAAAATGTTAAATTCAAACCTTTCGAGGCAGAAGAATCCTTTAATTACGTTAATACAATAATCCATGACTTAGAGACTACATTAAGCTCTTACTGTGCATATACTGAGACACAATACACCTCTTTATCTCACTCTGCAATACTACTACACAAACAGCCTACTGCAAGGCTGGTGGAGACGGCTCAGCTAGTAAACAAAGAACTTTCATTGTCTCAATATATTCAATCAGTGTGAAGTACTGGGAATGCTTGAAGCTTTCCCAGTACTTCACACTGCATGCCTTGGAGGCGAGAAAGGTTCATTATATTCCACAGCTGGAAAATCCTGGACAGGCACCTCAAGTCGGTACCTGATCAGCCGGGCTGTGGTTCGTACGTTGGACTGCGTGCGGCCAGCAGTAACAGCCTGGTTGATCAGGCTCTGGTCCAACAGGAGGCCTGGTCAAAGCGGCCGGGGCGTTGACCCGAATTCTCTAGACCAGTGACACCCACCAGTAACAGCCTGGTTGATCAGACCCTGATCCACCATGAGGCCTGGTCTCAGATCGAGCCGCGGGGGCGTTGACCCCCGAAACCCTCTCCAGGTAAACACCTCCACAGTGGAGTCCCTCCGTGTGAGAGCAAGACTACCCAGGCAGGAGAGGGACGACGGTCACCACAGGAGAGGGACGAGGGTCACCACAGGAGAGGGACGAGGGTCACCACAGGAGAGGGACGGACGGTCACCCAAGCGGTACCAGGAGAGGGACGAGGTCACCACAGGAGGGACGACGGTCACCACAGGAGAGGGACGAGGGTCACACAGGAGGGGACGAGGTTACCACAGGAGAGGGACGAGGGTCACCACAGGGAGGGACGAGGTACCACAGGAGAGGGACGAGTCACCACGGAGAGGGACGACGGTCACCACAGGAGGGACGACGGTCACCACAGGAGGGAGAGGCCCACAGAGGGACGACGGTCACCACAGGAGAGGGACGAGGGTCACCACAGGAGAGGGACGAGGGTCACCACAGGAGAGGACGAGGGTACCACAGGAGAGGGACGAGTACCACAGGAGAGGACGAGGTCACCACAGGAGAGGGACGAGGGTCACCACAGGAGAGGGACGAGGGTCACCACAGGAGAGGGACGAGGGTCACCACAGGAGAGGGACGACGGTCACCACAGGAGAGGGACGAGGGTCACCACAGGAGAGGGACGACGGTCACCACAGGAGAGGGACGAGGGTCACCACAGGAGAGGGACGAGGGTCACCACAGGAGAGGGACGAGGGTCACCACAGGAGAGGGACGAGGGTCACCACAGGAGAGGGACGAGGGTCACCACAGGAGAGGGACGAGGGTCACCACAGGAGAGAGACGAGGGTCACCACAGGAGAGGGACGAGGGTCACCACAGGAGAGGGACGAGGGTCACCACAGGAGAGGGACGATGGTCACCACAGGAGAGGATTGTAGATAGTCTTCAAACCTCTCTTATTAAACACAAACTGATAAAAAATCTACATATTCTATATTTGTGTCTATGCTCGTAAGCAACTTTGTGTAAGAGTTGTCATAAACCCGTCAGGCCCTCACGGGTTTAACACTTCACCATCATTATAATAATCCATCGCCTCACATGTTTACCTTGAAGCTAGTAAACTGCTCTTTGATCCAAGGCATTAGAGCCACCCCTCTTCTTCCTTGGATCAAACCTATCTCCTATTCCGGGTTTAGCGCTTCTCCATAACGCGGGTAACCCGCCATCATCATAAAACAAAAAAATGCTGAGAATGTAATGAAATTACTGGTGGTGTGTTACGTGATGTTACTGTGTTACGTGATGTTACTGTTACGTGATGGTAATGTGTTACGTGATGCTACTGTGTTACGTGATGTTACTGTGTAACGTGATGTTACTGTGTTACGTGATGTTACTGTGTTACGTGATGTTGCTGTGTTACGTGATGTTACTGTGTTACGTGATGTTTCTGTGTTACGTGATGTTACTGTGTTACGGGATGTTACTGTGTTACGTGATGTTTCTGTGTTTCGTGATGCTACTGTGTTACGTGATGGTATGTGTTACGTGATGTTGCTGTGTTACTTGATGTTTCTGTGTTACGTGATGTTACTGTGTTACGTGATGTTGCTGTGTTACGTGATGTTACTGTGTTACGTGATGTTACTGTGTTACGTGATGTTACTGCGTTATGTGATGTTGCTGTTACTATGTGTTACATGGTGTTATTGTGTGTTATGTGGTGTTACTGTGTGTTATGGGGTGCTACTGTGTGTTATGTGGTGTTACTGTGTGATATGTGTGTTACTGTGTGTTATATGGTGTTACTGTGTGTTATGTGGTGTTACTGTGTGTTATGTGGTGTTACTGTGTCTTATGTGGTGTTACTGTATGTTATGTGGTGTTACTGTGTCTTATGTGGTGCTACTGTGTTATGTGGTGTTACTGTGTGCTATGTGGTGTTACTGTATATTACGTGATGTTACTCTGTTACGTGGTGTTACTGTGTGTTATGTGGTGTTACTGTGTTACGTGGTGCTACTGTGTTACGTGGTGATACTGTGTGTTACGTGTTGTTACTGAGTGTTATTGTGTTACTCTATGTTACGTGATGTTATTGTGTGTTACCTGGTGTTACTGTGTGTTACACGCTGTTACTGTGTGTTATGTGGAGTTACTGTGTTACGTGGTGTTACTGTGTGTTACACGATGCTACTGTGTGTTATGTGGAGTTACTGTTTTACGTGGTGTTACTGTGTGTTATGTGGTGTTATTGTGTGTGTTACATGGTGTTGCTATGTGTTACGTGGTGTTACTGTGTGTTACGTGGTGCAACTATATGTTACGTGGTGCTACTATGTGTTACGTGGTGTTATTGTGTGTTACCTGGTGTTACTGTGTGTTACGTGTTGTTGCTGTGTTGTGTGTTATGTGGTGTTACGCTGTGTTACGTTGTGTTACTGTGTTACGTGGTGTTTCTGTTTTAGGTGGTGTTACAGCGTTACGTAGTGTTACTGTATATTACGTGGTGCTACTGTTTTACGTGGTGTTAATGTATGTTACGTGGTGTTACTGTGTGTTACGTGGTATTAACGTGTGTTAGGTGGTGTTACTGTGTTATGTGGCATTACTTTGTGTTACGTGGTTTTACTGTTATGTGGTGTTACTTTGTGTTGCGTGGTGTTACTGTGTTACGTTGTGTTATTGTTAAGTGGTGATGCTTTGTGTCACGTGGTGTTACTGTGTTACGTGGTGTTACTGTGTTAGTGGTGTTACTGTGTTAGGTGGTGTTACTGTGTTACGTGATGGTATTGTGTCTTATGTGGTAAATGGTGTTACGTTATGTGGGTTTAGTGTATGTTATGTGATTTATGATGTTGTGTGTTACATGACTGATACGATGTTATTGTTTATGTACTGTGTTCTGCGGTATTGTGTTATGTGGTGCTGTTGTGTGTTGTGTGGTGTTATTTTGTGTTATATGGTGGTATTAAGTGTTATGTGATGTTACTTTGCGCTATGTTGTGTTGCCGAGTGTTTGATTATGTTACTGTGTGGTATGTAGTGTTACAGTGGGTTATGTGGACTTACTGGACAATTCACTTTTGTCTACGCTACAATACCGCGCACCGTTTTCTTTTACGCTTGGCTTAATAACGTTTTCTATCATGAAGGTTTCTTCTCTCTGTTGCTGGTGCAGGGCTCTTGATTCAAGGAATCGGATCACATTGAGCGAAGGAGAGAGAGAGAGAGAGAGAGAGAGAGAGAGAGAGAGAGAGAGAGAGAGAGAGAGAGAGAGAGAGAGAGAGAGAGAGAGTAGTCAGAATAGTTCTATTCGATTTTATGAGAGAGAGAGAGAGAGAGAGAGAGAGAGAGAGAGAGATAAAATCTCCCAGATGTTCAAAGGTAAGGCAATAGTCTAGGAAATAGTTAACTATTTCGATTTTTTTATGAATGAGAGAGAGAGAGAGAGAGAGAGAGAGAGAGAGAGAGAGAGAGAGAGAGAGAGAGAGAGAGAGAGAGAGAGAGAGAAAAGAGAGAGAGAAAAGAGAGAAAGAGAGAAGAGAGAGAGAGAGAGAGAGAGAGAGAGAGAGAGAGAGAGAGAGAGAGAGAGAGAGAGAGAGAGAGAGAGAGAGAGATCAGAATAAGAGAAATAAGCCACTCTGCTTGGCTTTCTAGGTTATCCTGGGTTATCAATCCTCTGGGGTTAAAATCGAGGACGTTTTCTATCAGCTGGCCGTCTGCAAGATGCGAGGATTGCAAGGAGCCACTATCACCTGCCCTGCATATGTGGGGGAGCCTCAACACAGGCTCCTCCACGTATGTAACTGGTATTGTCCCACTGGTATGTAACTGGTATTGCCCCACTGGTATGTAACTGGTATTGCCCCGCTGGTATGTAACTGGTATTGCCCCACTGGTATGTAACTGGTATTGCCCCTCTGGTATGTAACTGGTATTGCCCCACTGGTATTGTAACAGTTATTGCCCCACTGGTATTATAACTGGTATTGCCCCACTGATATTGTAACTGGTATTTCCCACTGGTATTGTAACTGGTATTGCCCCACTGGTATTGCCTCACAGGTATATGTAACTGGTATTGCCCCACTGATATGTAACTGGTATTGCCTCACTGTTATTGTAAATGGTATTGCCCCATTGGTATGTAACTGGTATTGACCCACTGGTATTTTAACTAGAATTGTCCCACTGGTATTGTAACTGGTACTGCCCCACTGGTATTGTAACTGGTATTGCCCCACTGGTATGTAACTGGTATTGTCCCACTGGTATTGTAACTGGTATTGCCCCACTGGTATGTAACTGGTATTGCCCCACTGGTATTGTAACTGGTATTGCCCCACTGGTATGTAACTGGTATTGCCCCACTGGTATTGTAACTGGTATTGCCCCACTGGTATGTAACTGGTACTGCCCCACTGGTATTGTAACTGGTATTGCTCCACTGGTATGTAACTGGTATTGCCCCACTGGTATGTAACTGGTATGTAACTGGTACTGCCCCACTGGTATTGTAACTGGTATTGCCCCACTGGTATGTAACTGGTATTGCCCCACTGGTATTGTAACTGGTATGTAACTGGTATTGTCCCACTGGTATTGTAACTGGTATTGCCCCACTGGTATTGTAACTGGTATTGCCCCACTGGTATGTAACTGGTATTGCCCCACTGGTATGTAACTGGTATTGCCCCACTGGTATTGTAACTGGTATTGTCCCACTGGTATTGTAACTGGTATTGCCCCACTGGTATTGTAACTGGTATTGTCCCAATGGTATGTAACTGGTATTGTCCCACTGGTATTGTAACTGGTATTGCCCCACTGGTATGTAACTGGTATTGCCCCACTGGTATGTAACTGGTATTGCTCCACTGGTATGTAACTGGTATTGCCCCACTGGTATTGTAACTGGTATTGCTCCACTGGTATGTAACTGGTATTGCCCCACTGGTATGTAACTGGTATTGCCCCACTGGTATTGTAACTGGTATTGCTCCACTGGTATGTAACTGGTATTGCTCCACTGGTATGTAACTAATATTGCCCCACTGGTATGTAACTGGTATTACCCCACTGGTATTGAAACTGGTATTGTCCCACTGGTATTGTAACTGGTATTGCCCCACTGGTATGTAACTGGTATTGCCCCACTGGTATGTAACTGGTATTGCCCCACTGGTATTGTAAATGGTATTGTCCCACTGGTATTGTAACTGGTATTGCCCCACTGGTATGTAACTGGTATTGCCCCACTGGTATGTAACTGGTATTGCCCCACTGGTATTGTAACTGGTATTGCCCCACTGGTATTGTAACTGGTATTGCTCCACTGGTATGTAACTGGTATTGCCCCACTGGTATGTAACTGGTATTGCCCCACTGGTATTGTAACTGGTATTGCTCCACTGGTATGTAACTGGTATTGCTCCACTGGTATGTAACTGGTATTGCCCCACTGGTATTGTAACTGGTATTGCCCCACTGGTATGTAACTGGTATTGCCCCACTGGTATTGTAACTGGTATTGCCCCACTGGTATTGTAACTGGTATTGCCCCACTGGTATTGTAACTGGTATTGCTCCACTGGTATGTAACTGGTATTACCCCACTGGTATGTAATTGGTATTGCCCCACTGGTATTGTAACTGGTATTGCCCCACTGGTATTGTAACTGGTATTGCTCCACTGGTATGTAACTGGTATTGCCCCACTGGTATGTAACTGGTATTGCCCCACTGGTATTGTAACTGGTATTGCTCCACTGGTATGTAACTGGTATTGCTCCACTGGTATGTAACTGGTATTGCCCCACTGGTATTGTAACTGGTATTGCCCCACTGGTATGTAACTGGTATTGCCCCACTGGTATTGTAACTGGTATTGCCCCACTGGTATTGTAACTGGTATTGCCCCACTGGTATTGTAACTGGTATTGCTCCACTGGTATGTAACTGGTATTACCCCACTGGTATGTAACTGGTATTGCCCCACTGGTATTGTAACTGGTATTACCCCACTGGTATTGTAACTGGTATTACCCCACTGGTATTGTAACTGGTATTACCCCACTGGTATTGTAACTGGTATTACCCCACTGGTATTGTAACTGGTATTGCCCCACTCAACCAAGGTGCAAGTCAAAGAACTGCAAGAAAACAATAAAACAATGTGGTTATCGTTCCTTCAAAATCCTTGAAAGGGTCTAAGAAGCAGCGTTGCCAATAACGTGGAATCACAATTGTCACATAATTCAGGTCACCTTGGGTTCAGAACTGGTCCTTCGTGCCTCTAGCAATTGCTAGACTATTACGAAATGGTCTTGGATGCACTGGAAGACGAAAAACGCAGATTGTGGTGCATATGCTGGACTTCATGCGGCTAGAACAAACAACCTGGTTGATCAGGCCTTTCACCGGGATGCCTAGTCTGGGACCAGGTCTGAATTTTTGGGAATGCCTGGAGTCCCTCGATCTGTCCTCCCCGGAATGTAGGCGATAACGGTACATCAAAATCTACACACTGTAATCATTCCGTGTGAAAGTAAAAGGCCTGCCAGACGGTGCAAAATTCCTCCAATAAAAAGCTGGAGTGTAATGGGAACACTAAATAGAACAACTGTAAGAGGACCTAGACTTGTCATCACCCTCCCTCCGTGCATAAGGGTAACTATCAACAAACCTACAACTGTCTTCAATCGGAGATTAAGTTCAAGTCATTTCCTGATCAACCGAGTTGTCGTGCATGCACTGGGCTCCCCGAGACCAACACCAACAGGTTGGTCGATCATGCCAGCAACCAGTTCTGGATTGGGACCGGCCGCGGGGGCGTTGACCCCACCCCCCGAGCAACTGCAGCTAACTTACAGATAAGAAAGCAAGAAAGCGGCAGTATAACAAAAATCCATACATCATTACACAGCTCCATAATACTGTATATTGTATAATACTGTATATTGTATAATACTGTGTAAGACAACACAGATCTATTAACTGATCTCTGTGTCAATATATATCAGTTTCAGAGGTGTAGTAAAGTCATTACCTCAACACGAACTTCTCTGTGAACAATGTAGACCTGTGTGTCTACCTTGTTGTGGGTCCTGCTTTACTGCCCTTAGGGCCTGGTCTCCTGGTCAGGATCTCTTGTCCATGTACTGGCTAGGAGCTGGCCAGAGCCCTTAGGGCCAAGAGCTTGTTACGGATCCCTCAGGGCCCCAGCTCCTAGAGAGGCCTCTTGTTGATGCCGTGGCCAGTATCTGGTCAGCAGCCTCTCAGGGCCAAGAGTTTATTAGGGATCGTCAGGGCCAAGAGTGTATTAGGGATCCCTCAGGGTCAATAATATGTTAGGGACCCTCAAGGTCAGGAGTATGTTATTGACCTTCAAGGTCAGAAGTATGTTAGGGACCCTCAGGGTCAAAAGCACGTTAGGGACCCTCAAGAGTATGTTAGGGACCCTCAAGAGTAAGTTAGGGACCCTCAGGGTCAAGAGTAAGTTTGGGACCCTCAGGGTCAAGAGTAAGTTAGGGACCCTCAGAGTCAAGAGTATGTTAGGGACCCTCAAGGTCAAGAGTATGTTAGGGACCCTCAGGGTCAAGAGTAAGTTAGGGACCCACAGGGCCAAGAGTAAGTTAGGGACCCTCAGGGTCAAGAGTAAATTAAGGACCTTGATGAGTATGTTTGGGACCCTCAGGGTCAAGAGTAAGTTAGGGACCCTCAGGGTCAAAAGTCAGGGACCCTCAGGGTCAAGAGTAAGTTAGGGACCCTCATGGTCAAGGGTATGTTAGGGACCTTCAAGGATACAATTAAGGGTCTGTTGACAATTTCCACATTTGCTTGAAGGTAAGTTAACTGTCTGGCTATTAAAGAGCTTGCATGGGTCACCGCCCCCCGCTATACTAGCAGCAGACAACGCACTGAGCACTGTTGTTGAAGAGACTCTAGGAATTTAACCAAGATCCCTTCAGAAAACCTCCAGGGGGTCTGCTGGTGATTTCCCTTATGTAAGAAGGGTGTTGAAGAGTCTTGGTTATTTTACTTTGGTTGAGTTTATCTCTGCTCAGGTGGACTTATTTATTCCTGGCCTTCAAGGCTACTTTATAACTGTTCTTGAAACTGTGTATATTTTCTTCCTAGAAGAACTGAGTGATAGAACCCTACGACTTGGTCACATGGGCTCCAGGGTGAGCGTGGGAAGTGGTAGTGTTAGTGGTGTGACCCCTGGAGTGACCTGTTTCTTGCCAGGTCATGAGGTCACTGCAAGGTGACTCCTCTCTCACCCCTGTAACTAAAGGATCGCCCTCCCCCTTCTTCACCTGAAAACGTTTATCTATGGAGAGAGAGAGAGAGAGAGAGAGAGAGAGAGAGAGAGAGAGAGAGAGAGAGAGAGAGAGAGAGAGAGAGAGAGAGAGAGAGAGAGAGAGAAGAGAGAACGTCTAATTATAGAGATATGTTATCTCCAAAAAATTCTTTAATTTAATTTGAAAGTGTCATGTGTCATGTGAGAAGAGTCACATAACCCACCAGCTCTATGTTACCTGATCACCCCCACTCCCCTCTCCAGCTCTATGGGACATCAACAACCCCCTCTCCAGCTCTACAGGACCTCAACAACCCCCTCCCCTCTCCAGCTCTACGGGACCTCAACAACCCTCGTCTCCTCTCCAGCTCTACAGAACCTCAACAACCCCCTCCCCTCTCCAGCTCTACGGGACCTCAACAACCCTCGTCTCCTCTCCAGCTCTACAGGACCTCAAAACCCCTCCCCGTGAAAACAGCCACATAACTCATAAAGGAAGATGGGGGGGGGGGGAGATGAAGGATCGAAGATGGAAGGGGTGTCAACCTTGACTCCATATTAGTTTCTTTTCCAAGACATTTATATGACCTTTCCAACACTTGTCACATTTCACACCCGGGAGGCAGCGTGTGGGAAATGCCGGAGAAGGGAGGGGCAAAGGCTAGTTGAGGGTAGGGGTTCTACGAGGGGGGTAGAGATTAATTGGTTTGTTAACTAGGTTGAATTAAACCTTGGTTAATGAAGACATTAAAGAGGCGAGTGAATTTCCCCGTCTTCTAATAACATGTTCATTCTTCCACTATAATCTACCTTGTCCATAATTATTATCGCATTTCCTTTGTCTGCTTTCGTAAGGTGAAGTCCAGGATCTTTCCTTAATTCATGGTATAACTTAACAAATCTTTGAGGACAAAGCGAATGCGATAGTAATTATGGGCAAGGTAGATAATAGGGGAAAAAATGCGATATTATTAGAAGACTGGAACTGACGTGCCCATTATACCTTTGATATACATTTGAAGAGTTTCGAGAGTTTATCTACTCTCTGAGCCCGGCCATAAGCCAGGCTCGTCTGGTGCTTGCCTGGTCAACCAGGCTGTTGCTGCTGGAGGCCCGTTGCCCCACATATCCACCACAGCCTGGTTGATCTGGCACCTGGTGAAGATACTTGTCCAGTTTCCTCTTGAAGGCTTCTACACTGGTTCCAGCGATGTTTCGGATATCTTCTGGTAAGATGTTGAATAGTCTGGGACCCCGGATGTTAATACAGTGCTCCCGTATTGTCCCCACCGCACCCCTGCTCCTCACTGGGATTATTTTACACTTTCTCCCATATCTCTCACTCCAGTATGTTGTTATGGCAGTGTGCAGATTTGGGACCAGGCCCTCAAGAACTTTCCAGGTATATATTATCATGTATCTCTCTCTCCTCCGTTCCAATGAGTACATGTTCAAGACTTGAAGGCGTTCCCAATAATTTAGATGTTTCAATGGCTCAATGTGAGCCGTAAACGATCTCTGAATTTGTTCCAGCTCTGATATTTCTCCTGCCCTGAACGGGGCCGTCAGCACAGAGCAGTATTCTAAGTGAGGGAGCACTAGTGTTGGCAGGAGTGTGGTGCGAGGACTCAGGCTGATCTATCAGGATTTCACTTATTTCTTCATTGTCATCTGCGCATAAATCTGCTTCGAATAGAGAACCAACACTTAAAGATGTTTTGGCTTTGCATTTTGCACATAGGAAAAGCCCTAAATATTTTTCACAAGTTTCTTAATAACTTGAGTTTATGTGCTATATTACTCGTAAGTTTCTTCTTGTATTATTAGCGACTTTGGAACAGTTCAGCCAACCTCTGTTGGTCTGTAGCCTTCTAGGTTTTCTTCCTATGCTACACAGGCCTTGTATACATTACGGCTCAGCTTTTCCATACATTGTTGTGGGTTATTAAGAGTGCTCAGGATGGCGTCCCAGGGAATGTTTGTTAGTTCATTGTTTATGTCATCCCAGTCAATTCTGGGAGAGTTTAAAATGAGTGAACATCTCGCCCGTTGGCTGCCTCTTTGCTTATACCCACGTAAATTGATGCTTGTTTATACTTCAGTGAGGTTGTGGTCAGAGTTGATTGTACGCCAGATTGTTACTTCTCGGATTAGTTCCTCATTGTTTGCGAAGATCGAATCTTCACCACTCTTTGTATGTAACCTTGGGAATTATGGTGAGGGAAGAGGGTGTGAAGGACGGGGTGTGAAGGAAGAGGGTGTGAAGGAGGGTGTGAGGGAAGACGATGTGAGGGAGGGGGTGGGAGGGAGGGGGTGTGAGGGGAGCGTAAATTCGTATGTTTTATCTTTGATATACCTTTGAAGAGTTTCGAGAGTATCTACTCTCTGAGCCCGGCCATGGGCCAGGCTCGTCTGGTGCTTGCCTGGTCAACCAGGCTGTTGCTGCTGGAGGCCCGCTGCCCCACATATCCATCACAGCCTGGTTGATCTGGCACCCGGTGAAGATACTTGTCCAGTTTCCTCTTGAAGGCTTCTACACTGGTTCCAGCGATGTTTCGGATATCTTCTGGTAAGATGTTGAATAGTCTGGGACCACGGATGTTAATACAGTGCTCCCGTATTGTCCCCACCGCACCCCTGCTCCTCACTGGGTTTATTTTACACTTTCTCCCATATCTCTCACTCCAGTATGTTGTTATGGCAGTGTGCAGATTTGGGACCAGGCCCTCAAGTACTTTCCAAGTATATATTATCATGTATCTCTCTCTCCTCCGCTCCAATGAGTACATGTTCAAGACTTGAAGGCGTTCCCAATAATTTAGATGTTTCAATGGCTCAATGTGAGCCGTAAACGATCTCTGAATTTGTTCCAGCTCTGATATTTCTCCTGCCCTGAACGGGGCCGTCAGCACTGAGCAGTATTCTAAGTGAGGGAGCACTAGCGATTTGAAGAGTGTCACCATCGGCATTATTTCCCTTGTTTTGAAAGTTTTCAATACCCACCCCGTCATCTTCCTGGCTCTTGTGATCTTTGTCTTGTTATGGTCTTTATAAGACAGATCAGCAGATATAATTATTCCCAAGTCCTTAACGTGTTCCTTTCGTTATATGTGGTGACCCTCCTGCGTTTTGTATATAGTGTTCCTTTTGAGTTCTTCATTTTTTCCATACCTAAGCAGCTGAAACTTATCACCATTGAACGTCATGTTGTTCTCCACTGCCCATTGGAAGACACTGCTTATGTCCTCCTGTAATTTTTCAGTGTCTTCTACCGTAGTGACTTTCATGCTTATTTTGATACATCAGCAGTGTGCTGCTAACCTATTCTATATGATAGTTACACAGTGGGAACAAACAATATGTTTCCCTGTCATATTCCATCAGCCAGAGTGGTCCATCAGCCAGAGTGGTCCATCAGCCAGAGTGGTCCATCAGCCAGAGTGGTCCATCAGCCAGAGTGGTCCATCAGCCAGAGTGGTCCATCAGCCAGAGTGGTCCATCAGCCAGAGTGGTCCATCAGCCAGAGTGGTCCATCAGCCAGAGTGGTCCATCAGCCAGAGTGGTCCATCAGCCAGAATGGTGCTCACACAAATTGTTGAACCCTGTCAACAAGAACTGGAAGGACATCAGTAGCATCAACTTGAACTGGGAGGACGTCAATGGTGCCAGCCTAAACTGGGAGGACGTCAGTGGTGCCAGCCTGAACTGGGAGGACGTCAGTGGTGCCAGCCTGAACTGGGAGGACGTCAGTGGTGCCAGCCTGAACTGGGAGGACGTCAGTGGTGCCAGCCTGAACTGGGAGGACGTCAGTGGTGCCAGCCTGAATTGGGAGGACGTCAGTCGGGCCAGCCTGAACTGGGACACTTCATTAGGATAATGAGGATATAGTCAAGTATTCCATTATCGATATTCTCATTGCTCTACTCGAAGGAGATAGAGAGTGGGGGAGAGGAAGGATAGAGTGGGGGAGAGGTAGGATAGAGAGTGGGGGAGATGTAGGATAGAGAGTTGGGGAAAGGAAGGATAGAGAGTGGAGGAGAGGTAGGATAGAGAATGTGTGAAATATAGGATAAAGAATGAAGGGAGAGGCTCACTGGGCAAGGTATTTAGTGTGTGTGTACTCACCTAATTGTACTCACCTAATTGTGGTTGCAGGGGTCGAGACTCAGCTCCTGGCCCCGCCTCTTCGCTGTCTGCGTGTGTGTGTGTGTGTGTGTGTGTGTGTGCGTGCGTTTATACTAACCTGTTGGTGTTAGAGGGGGTCGAGTCTCCCCCTCTGACCCATTAATTTTACTGAACGAGATCACTTCCTCATAGCTTCGTCGGTCCTGTCGAAGCTGTTCTTCAAAACAGCTGTGTACGGTGGCTGAAGATATATTTCCTGACATCTCTGTGGCTCATTTGTTTCGTTAATTTCCATTTGGAGGCTGAGGTGGGGGATGTGGTGGGCGTTAAGGGAGGGGTTGTGGTGATGGGAGGTCAGTGTTGGAGTGGTGGTAGAAAACCAGGGAAGGGGATATGGCGAACTGTTGGGGAGGGTTGTGTTGGAGAGATGGTGGTGGAATAGTGGTGGGAAGAGATGGTGGTGGAGGGTTGAGGGCTGTGATGGAGGGGTGTAGGTGACAGGGGACGGAAAAGGCACCACAGGGGGGGGGTCATATTAAGGGTCAACTAATAGCTCAGGGCCAAGTGGTCCACCAATGGACCTCGACACCATTTACGACAATAAACGACTATATATGTAGTGAGGGTAAGAGCACAGCAATGCTTGTGAGGGCACTCTGTGAGTGCCTGCAGCAGACTGCACGGGCATGCAACAGTTGGCTTCTTCGACGTCAAGTGAGGTTAGGATTCAGTCAGAAATTACAGAGACATTCGTAGAGTTTCGAGAAGTAAATGTAGACTTAGAACTTTCATGAACGTAATTTTTTATTTAGGCTTCCTACATAATATAGCATCTTAACGAAGGTGCCACTTAGACATTATGTAGAAATATAATCAAGATAACTCGGTAAAGTTGATAATCCTCAGCTCATTTCCTTGCTTGTAGACCATCCTGAAGATGTCACTCAAACAGTCGACTAACATCCAGGTACCTAGTTACTTTTAGTTGAATATGGGCAGCATCCGGGTCATCAGGAGACTGTATTAATGTTGGTAGAATTACCGACAATATGTTAGGTAAAAGGACACAAGTGCAACTAATGTGACATTTTATTGTGGCAACGTTTCGCTCTCCAGGAGCTTTATCAAGCCGGCTTGATAAAGCTCCTGGAGAGCGAAACGTTGCCACAATAAAATGTCACATTAGTTGCACTTGTGTCCTATTACCTAACATCAGGAGACTTGCCTAGAATGTCAACCACAAGAGTGGACTAACGTCCAGGTACCTATTTACTGCTAGATGAATAAGGAAAGTTGGTGAAATTTAAAGTGTTTCTTTGTATAGCTGATTAGGTTCTATGCAGCGTCAGTGGCCGCTGGCTGGGTAAGCAGGATGCTGATCACCTTGACTGGTGAGGTGTCACACAAGAAAAGAGGTGCCCACACCTAATGGCAACATCTGACCACAACCAACACCACCACCTGACCATAAACACTACCATCTGACCACAACCAACACCACCACCTGACCATAAACACTGCCATCTGACCACAACCGCAAAAAAAAAAAAAATACCAGAAAATTTGCGAGGAGAAAATAGGGACATTACCAGAGTCAAAGAGAAGTGCACCAACATGTACTAGACTCACTACGCCCAACAGAAGAGGTGAGGAGACTACTGAGGGAGCTAGGTACCTTGAAGGCAATGGTATCAGATCCTTGGGTTCTAAGAAAGGGAACAGAAGCACTGTTTGAATTGCTAGCAACAGTCTTCAACAAGTCAAATGATACCGAACAACTGCCAGAGGTGTGGAAGGCATATGTATTCCCAATATTTAAGAAAGCATACAGACAGAAAGTATTAAAACTATAGACGGTGTCACAGACAGACGGTGTCACAGACAGACGGTGGAGAACGTGGAAGAGAACTTTCTCATAATCAGTAACCAGCAAGGTTTTAAAGATGGTAAATCTTGTCACACAACAATACTGATAGAGTAACAAGATAACGGAAGTAAGACAAGAGAAAGAGATGGGTTGGTGGAATGCATATTTTTGGACTGTCTACCTGGAGTCTACCTGGCGAGAATTCCAGGGGTCAACGCCCCCTCGGCCCGGTCTGTGATACAGTTCTGCACAAAAGAGTAGGAGTAAACTTAGGGTAGGCAGGAAGGCACTACACTGGATCAAAGAATACTTAGAAGGAAGGAAACAACGACAGATTGTCTTGGAAGAAGTGTCTGAGTGGTTAAGTGTGACAAGTAAAGTGGGACCTGTGCTATTTCTCGTGTATGTTTATGGAAATGATAGAAGAAATAGTACGAGGCATCCCTGTGGAGCGTACAGACAGGAGAGGCATCCCTGTGGAGCGTACAGACAGGAGAGGCATCCCTGTGGAGCGTACAGACAGGAAAGGCATCCCTGTGGAGCGTACAGACAGGAGAGGCATCCCTGTGGAGCGTACAGACAGGAGAGGCATCCCTGTGGAGCGTACAGACAGGAGAGGCATCCCTGTGGAGCGTACAGACAGGAGAGGCATCCCTGTGGAACGTACAGGCAGGAGAGGCATCCCTGTGGAGCGTACAGACAGGAGAGGCATCCCTGTGGAGCGTACAGACAGGAGAGGCATCCCTGTGGAGCGTACAGACAGGAGAGCACGAACGTGGACAGTCTGTAGGATTGATATTACCAATGGCTATTAGAATTTAAATTTAGCAAATGCATGTTTATGAATAATAATATATAATTCAGTGCCCCAAGGCACTGTCCTGGCACCTCTGCTGTTTCTCATCCTCATAGCAGACATAGATAAAAACACCCAGCACACTTTTGTATCATCATTTGCAGATGACACTAAAATAAAATTACAGGAGGACATAAGCAGGGTCTTCCAATGGGCAGTGGAGAACAACATGACGTTCAATGGTGATAAGTTTCAGCTGCTTAGGTATGGAAAAATGAAGAACTCAAAAGGAACACTATATACAAAACGCAAGAGGGTCACCACATATAACGAAAGGGAATAATTATGTCTGCTGATCTGTCGTTTAAAGACCATAACAAGACAAAGATCACAACAGCCAGGAAGATGACGGGGTGGGTATTGAGAACTTTCAAAACAAGGGAAATAATGCCGATGGTGACACTATTCAAATCGCTAGTCCTCCCTCACTTAGAATACTGCTCAGTGCTGACGGCCCCGTTCAGGGCAGGAGAAATATCAGAGCTGGAACAAATTCAGAGATCGTTTACGGCTCACATTGAGCCATTGAAATATCTAAATTATTGGGAACGCCTTCAAGTCTTGAACATGTACTCATTGGAACGGAGGAGAGAGAGATACATGATAATATATACCTGGAAAGTACTTGAGGGCCTGGTCCCAAATCTGCTCACTGCCATAACAACATACTGGAGTGAGAGATATGGGAGAAAGTGTAAAATAAACCCAGTGAGGAGCAGGGGTGCGGTGGGGACAATACGGGAGCACTGTATTAACATCCGGGGTCCCAGACTATTCAACATCTTACCAGAAGATATCCGAAACACGGCTGGAACCAGTGTAGAAGCCTTCAAGAGGAAACTGGACAAATATCTTCACCAGGTGCCAGATCAACCAGGCTGTGATGGATATGTGGGGCAGCGGGCCTCCAGCAGCAACAGCCTGGTTGACCAGGCAAGCACCAGACGAGCCTGGCCCATGGCCGGGCTCAGAGAGTAGATACTCTCGAAACTCTTCAAAGGTAAGGTAAGGTAAAGTAATTGCTGAACGTAAAATTATAGAAATTGGGGACGAGCGAAGAAGAAGGAGACATATGCAGGTAGTACCAAGTATACTCCTGTGGCCTCACATTAACATTTAACTTGCACAACAAACATCGCTAAGTAAGTTTAGTTACGTACACATAAGTACAATTATCATACCTAGTAACATATGTGTAAATTACCCACCAGAATAACACAAACAAGTCCAACAAAGTGACTTACTTCCATTAGCAACCCTAAGATTAACAACCACAACCAACACCACCTGACCACAACCAACACCACCTGACCACAACCAACACCACCTGACCACAACCAACACCACCTGACCACAACCAACACCACCTGACCACAACCAACACCACCAGACCACAACCAACACCACCTGACCACAACCAACACCACCTGACCACAACCAACACCACCTGACCACAACCAGCACCACCTGACCACAACCAACACCACCTGACCACAACCAACACCACCTGACCACAACCAACACCACCTGACCACAACCAACACCACCAGACCACAACCAACACCACCTGACCACAACCAACACCACCAGACCACAACCAACACCACCTGACCACAACCACCACCACCTGACCACAACCAACACCACCAGACCACAACCAACACCACCTGACCACAACCAACACCACCTGACCACAACCAACACCACCTGACCACAACCACAACCAACACCACCTGACCACAACCAACACCACCTGACCACAACCACAACCACCACCACCTGACCACAACCAACACCACCAGACCACAACCAACACCACCTGACCACAACCAACACCACCAGACCACAACCAACACCACCTGACCACAACCAACACCACCTGACCACAACCAACACCACCTGACCACAACCAGCACCACCTGACCACAACCAACACCACCTGACCACAACCAACACCACCTGACCACAACCAACACCACCTGACCACAACCAACACCACCTGACCACAACCAACACCACCTGACCACAACCAACACCACATGACCACAACCAACACCACCTGACCACAACCAACACCACCTGACCACAACCAACACCACCAGACCACAACCAACACCACCAGACCACAACCAACACCACCTGACCACAACCAACACCACCAGACCACAACCAACACCACCTGACCACAACCACCACCACCTGACCACAACCAACACCACCAGACCACAACCAACACCACCTGACCACAACCAACACCACCTGACCACAACCAACACCACCTGACCACAACCACAACCAACACCACCTGACCACAACCAACACCACCTGACCACAACCAACACCACCTGACCACAACCACAACCAACACCACCTGACCCACAACCAGTACCACCACCACCACCTGACCACCACCACCACTTGACCACTACCACCTGACCACAACCACTACCACCACCACCTGACCACCATCAATTGACCACCACCACCTGACCACCATCAATTGACCACTATCACCTGACCATCACCTGACCACTATCACCTGACCATCACCTGACCACTATCACTCGACTTGTGCCTTGGACAAAATGGTAACTAACCCCCTGAACAGCTGTTCATTACCACTATCACCAAGACACGTTTTCTGTAGACGTTGCTTACCTGCGTTTTCTTTCATTGGAGTATATACTCCAAGGAGTAACTTAAATATTTCAGTCGTAATGTATATAAAGTACGTAAAATATACAATTTCAGTTCAGAATTAGAGTAGTTTCTGCTTGTTATGTGGTCACCTCCTGGTCCCTTACACAAGATAATAATGACCAATGGAGAGGACCTGGGACCTAGGACCTGGGAGGAAGGACCATTGAATAGAGGAGAGGTGAAGAATCCCTATTGAGGATCGGTCACGGGGAGAGTGGTGAGAGAGGATACTAGGAAGCAGGCAAGATCCTCACTGCAGGGGGCCAAGACTGTGTGAAAGACGACCTTCCCCCTCCACTCCTATCCCTCTTCATACCCCCTTACCCTCCTCCTCCCTCTTCCCCCTCTTCTTCTCCATACTGAAGTATGTTGGACACCACCACCCGCTGAGCTCCTCCTTGATGTGTCTAGCTGGTGATCGCTTTTTCTCTCATTCCTTCACTCTTCCACTACGTTGCCTTGATCCTGGTGAACGACTCTTGATCATTGGTGGGACCTGATTGATACTCCCCTTGCCACTTACAGAAGAATGTCACTTGTTTGATGGCACTGACATACCACAGAGACCTCGGCACCTCCTTCAGTGTGGATTTCCATCTTTCTCACACCTCAGAGGGCGTTCTCACCAAACACTTCCTGTAATGGGACGCCAACGATGGGACACCCTCAGGAGAGGACGCCAACGATCGGCAGGGTGTTAGAGGAACTGTGGCAGTGTATCAGAGAACTGTTGGCAGGGTGTCAGAGGACCGGTGGCAGGGTGTTAAAGGCTGGTGGCAGGTTGCCGGAGTTCTGAACTCATAAAGAGTCGACAACGTACTGTCCCACCTTCAACAAGCTGTTGTGCAATTTTTTATGAATACACATAATTCCACAAGTCTGGGTCTAGGGCAGAATGCATGGGGATGCTGTCGATGGCTTCTTCGAGGTCATCTGGGTACAAAGTTAAACCAGAAATTGTGGACATGACAGCTGTGTTTTGCATTTCATTCATAAGAAACACAGTCATTATAACTCCCGTATTTCTCTCATTTCTTTATTGCCATCAGTGTACGTTTCATCTCCTTTGAGCAAAATCCCGATACTGAATGAAGTTTTCTCTCTGGATTTCGCCTAAGAGAAGTAGTATTTTGAATTATTTCGTTTATGGCTCTTTGTTCCCTCCCTTCTTGCCAGTTTATGCTCTACGTTTTCCATTTCCCTAACCAGACTTTCCTCTCATGCTTCAGAGAGTCTCCTGCCTTTGAGAGGATCTGTTATTCGTCTCCGCTTGTAGACGAAGTGTTTCTCTCTCAAGTTCGTGTCTTAAACTTTGCCATAGAGATGCCATAGAGATGCACATCTGGTGCATACGTCGAGCGCCACTGAGCTCATTCTCCCGAGAAACTTATTTACATCCAGTCCCTCTGGAAAATCCTAGAGGGACTGGTTCCCGATCAGCCGGGCTGTTGTTCGTATGTTGGACTAATTGCGCCCAGCCGTAACAGCCTGATTGGTCAGACCCTGATTCACCGGGAGGCCTGGTCAAGGACTTGGCCGCGGGGGCGTTGACCCCCGGAACACTCTCCAGGTGTACTCCAGGTAGATCCGTGGTAGCCATATATTCTTCCCATCATATTTCATTTAGCAACCCTTCTTGCCCCTCTAACATCCATTGTAACAGAGGTTAATTAACATTTACCTATGTCTCACCCTCCTACAACTATGTCTCACCCTCCTACAACTATGTCTCACCCTCCTACAACTATGTCTCACTCTCCTACAACTCTTGTTACAGAGGTTACCAGTAACATTTACCCGTGTCTTCATTAACAGTTACCTTTATTACCTCTCCTATAACCTTAGTCTTTCTACGGCGGTCTGTAATTACACTTATTGGTATTTATTTCCCTCGTGTTACAGCAAAGACTACACCCGACTACACCCGACTACACCCGTACTGATCTTCGTAACAGGAAAAAATTTCCTGAATCAATATCCGATTTAGCGAGGTGGGGGGAAGAGTGACCTCCCACGTGGTCTTATTGGGGTTCAAAGGGCATTGTAACCCTTTGCCCAACTTTCCCTTGCCCCTAGCTAGTGTGGTCAGTCACAAAGGACAAAATAATTCTGGAGTGCGCCTCGAACCTAAGTTGAGAGATGTAAGACTTGTCAACAGGTATGGCAAAATGGTAGACGTATGGTAAAATGGTAGATGTATGGTAGAAAGGTAGACGTATGGTAGATGCATGGTAGAAAAGTAGACGTATGGTAGAATGGTAGACGTATTGTAAAAAGGTCGACGTATGGTAGAATGGTAGACGTTTGGTAGAAAGGTAAACTTAAAATAGAAAGGCAGACGTATGGTAGAAAGGTAGATGTATGGTAGAAAGGTAGACATATGGTAGATGTATGGTAGAAAGATAGACATGCTAGACGTATGGTAGATGCATGGTAGAAAAGTAGACGTATGGTAGAATGGTAGACGTATTGTAAAAAGGTCGACGTATAGTAGAATGGTAGACGTATGGTAGAAAGGTAAACGTATTATAGAAAGGTAGATGTATGGTAGAAACGTAGACGTATGGTAGAAACGTAGACGTATGGTAGAAAGGTAAACGTATAATAGAAAGGTAGACATATGGTAGAAAGCTAGATGTAAGTTAGAAACGTAGACGTATGGTAGAAAGGTAAATGTATTAAAGTTGTTGGTATTGTATACCATTCATGTACAACTTGTCACAGACACTGCAACATCATGGAACCTTGGTTCAGAGGACGTCTCCACAACCTTCTTCACTTCTACTAACCCGTCCCTCGGGTATGACTTACACTGAGGAATCCCGTCTACCAGTAACAATCCCCTCGTCTGCTACCCATCCCTTTCCACCTGACGCCAGTATACAAGCGCCAGCCTTCTTGCCTGTTGGACTTGCCTTGCATGGGCCACTAAGCCTGCTGCAGTTCTCCTTCTTTATGTTTTCAGTTTTGTCCCAGGATGCGACCCACACCAGTCGACTAACACCCAGGTACCCATTTTACTGATGGGTGAACATGGACAACAGATGTCTAATGGAAACTCGTCCTGTTTTCCAGCCGTACCGGGGGATCGACCTCCGGACCTCAGTGTGTGAGCTGAGTGCGCTAGAGATCGAGCTACGGGACACCTACTGATTGAACGGGTCATTACTGACTGAACGGGTCATTACTGAGTGAACGAGTCAGTACTGAGTGAACGGGTCATTACTGAGTGAACGGGTCAGTACTGAGTGAACGGGTCATTACTGAGTGAACGGGTCATTACTGACTGAACGGGTCATTACTGAGTGAACGGGTCAGTACTGAGTGAACGGGTCATTACTGAGTGAACGGGTCATTACTGACTGAACGGGTCATTACTGAGTGAACGGGTCATTACTGACTGAACGGGTCATTACTGAGTGAACGGGTCATTACTGAGTGAACGGGTCAGTACTGAGTGAACGGGTCATTACTGAGTGAACGGGTCATTACTGAGTGAACGGGTCATTACTGAGTGAACGGGTCATTACTGAGTGAACGGGTCATTACTGACTGAACGGGTCATTACTGAGTGAACGGGTCATTACTGAGTGAACGGGTCATTACTGAGTGAACGGGTCATTACTGAGTGAACTGGTCATTACTGACTGAACGGGTCATTACTGACTGAACGGGTCATTACTGAGTGAACGGGTCATTACTGAGTGAAAGGGTCATTACTGAGTGAACGGGTCAATACTGAGTGAACGGTTCATTACTGAGTGAACGGGTCATTACTGAGTGAACGGGTCAGTACTGAGTGAACGGGTCAGTACTGAGTGAACGGGTCATTACTGAGTGAACGGGTCAGTACTGAGTGAACGGGTCATTACTGAGTGAACGGGTCAGGACTGACTGAACGGGTCAGTATGACTGAACGGGTCATTACTGAGTGAACGGGTCATTACTGAGTGAACGGGTCATTACTGAGTGAACGGGTCATTACTGAGTGAACGGGTCATTACTGAGTGAACGGGTCATTACTGAGTGAACGGGTCATTACTGAGTGAACGGGTCATTACTGAGTGAACTGGTCATTACTGAGTGAATGGGTCAGTACTGACTGAACGGGTCATTACTGAGTGAACGGGTCATTACTGAGTGAACGGGTCATTACTGAGTGAACGGGTCATTACTGAGTGAACGGGTCATTACTGACTGAACGGGTCATTACTGACTGAACGGGTCATTACTGAGTGAACGGGTCATTACTGAGTGAACGGGTCATTACTGAGTGAATGGGTCAGTACTGACTGAACGGGTCATTACTGAGTGAACGGGTCATTACTGAGTGAACGGGTCATTACTGAGTGAACGGGTCATTACTGAGTGAACGGGTCATTACTGAGTGAACGGGTCATTACTGAGTGAACGGGTCATTACTGAGTGAACGGGTCATTACTGATTGAACGGATCATTACTGACTGAACGGGTCATTACTGAGTGAACGGGTCATTACTGAGTGAACGGGTCATTACTGAGTGAACAGGTCATTACTGACTGAACGGGTCATTACTGACTGAACGGGTCATTACTGACTGAACGGGTCAGTACTGAGTGAACGGGTCATTACTGAGTGAACGGGTCAGTACTGACTGAAAGGGTTAGTACTGACTGAACGGGTCAGTACTGACTGAACGGGCCAGTACTGACTGAACGGGTCAGTACTGAGTGAACGAGCCAGTACTGACTGAACGGGTCAGTACTGAGTGAACGGGTCAGTACTGACTGAACGGGCCAGTACTGACTGAACGGGTCAGTACTGAGTGAATGGGTCAGTACTGAGTGAAAGGGTCAGTACTGAGTGAACGGGTCATTACTGAGTGAACGGGTCAGTACTGAGTGAACGGGTCAGTACTGACAACAATGGAAGGGATGGTCAACTTGAATCAAAACAATGAACAGCTGTGAGCAGTTGCAAGGTATTTTATGGACACAAACTTTTTAAACTGTTTACTGAGTAGTTGTAATTTTTTTCTACATTGTTTACAAAGAAAACGGGAAATTCCGGAACGTAAGGTTACTAGGAGTCACTAAACTATTTTGTCTAACCTTAGCAATCAGTCAACAGAACGTGCTTTGATGCTGAAAAGGGGCTTAGATCCAAGGTATTAGAGTCACCGTCATCTTTCTTTCTCCAGGCGCTGTATGTCCCATGCGCAGTTAGCGCTTTCCCATGAATAAGTGGCAAAAGAACGGGAAGTGTATTCACCTGAAGGTGGTTAGAAAAGTTTGTAGTGGTGGTTGTGGTTGTTGGTGGTTATGTTGTTTATTGTGGAGGGTGGGGTTGGTTATGCTGATGGTGACTGAAGGTGGTATTGTTGGTGTTGTGATGGTGTTGTGGTAGTGGTGGTGTTGTGGTAGTGGTGGTGTTGTGGTAGTGGTGGTGTTGTAGGAGTGGTGTTGTGGTAGTGCTGGTGCTGTGGTAGTGGTGTTGTGGTTAGTTTTGGTTGTGATACCGGTACTTTAAACACACGAACAAAGGAATACTGCTACAGATCTACTGGCCCATGCTAGGCAAGTCAAACTCACCCACACTCATTCGAGTATCCAGACTATATTTAAAGTTACCCAAGGATCTCTTTACTCGTCTACACCTCTGTCAAAAAAATCAGTACTTCAAGATATCCTTTCAAATCTAAATTTGATCCACTTTAACCCATTTCGGCAAGTTCTTGGCCCAAGGCCGGGTTCTGGGAGTAAGGAAAATTCTCTGAACTCATCAACGGTATATCTCTCCTGACTGGATATTTTCAGCAAGTTAATTATATCTCCTTTGTTTATTCCTGTCTTCCATTTGTATTTCAATCAAGTCTCTCCTAATTCTTCTCCTTTAAGAGAGTGCAAGTTCATCTCCCGGGAGAAGTGTCAACAGGAAGGACACCACTCAGGTAGGATGTGAGAGAGAGTGGCAGCTGATGCTTGGAGATGTCAGGTCACTCAGGATGGCAGGTCAGGTCACTCAGGGATTTGGTCAGGTCACTCAGGGATCAAGAGATATCTACGTTAGGTCTACCGGAAGAAGCTTTTCAGTATTAGAGGTAGAAGTGACCACCAGGTGACCCGACACTCACCAGGTGACCTGATACTCACCAGGTGACCTGACACTCACCAGGTGACCTGACACAGGAAGAATACATAACGAAGGAAGGAAGGAACACGAGAGAGAAGAGAACACTTGAGGAGAGAAAAGACGAGAGGAATCGAAAAAGTCTAGGGTAATAAGAAAGAAAGGAAGACAGAAGGGAGTGAGGGAGACAGGAAGTGAGGGAGGCAGGAAGACAGAAGGGAGTGAGGAAGACAGGAAGACAGAAGGGAGTGAGGGAGGCAGGAAGACAGAAGAGAGTGAGGGAGGCAGAAAGACAGAAGAGAGTGAGGGAGGCAGGAAGACAGAAGGGAGTGAGGGAGACAGGAAGTGAGGGAGGCAGGAAGACAGAAGGGAGTGAGGAAGACAGGAAGACAGAAGGGAGTGAGTGAGACAGGAAGACAGAAGAGAGTGAGGGAGGCAGGAAGACAGAAGAGAGTGAGGGAGGCAGAAAGACAGAAGAGAGTGAGGGAGGCAGGAAGACAGAAGGGAGTGAGGGAGGCAGAAAGACAGAAGAGAGTGAGGGAGGCAGAAAGACAGAAGGGAGTGAGGGAGGCAGGAAGACAGAAGGGAGTGAGGGAGGCAGGAAGACAGAAGGGAGTGAGGGAGGCAGAAAGACAGAAGAGAGTGAGGGAGGCAGGAAGACAGAAGGGAGTGAGGGAGGCAGGAAGCCAGAAGAGAGTGAGGGAGGCAGGAAGACAGAAGAAAGTGAGGGAGACAGGAAGACAGAAGAGAGTGAGGGAGGCAGGAAGACAGAAGGGAGTGAGGGAGACAGGAAGACAGAAGAGAGTGAGGGAGGCAGGAAGACAGAAGAAAGTGAGGGAGGCAGGAAGACAGAAGAGAGTGAGGGAGGCAGGAAGACAGAAGGGAGTGAGGGAGACAGGAAGACAGAAGAGAGTGAGGGAGGCAGGAAGACAAAAGGGAGTGAGGGAGACAGGAAGACAGAAGGGAGGTAGGGAGTGAGGGTGGCAGGAAGACAGAAGGGAGGTAGGGAGTGAGGGTGGCAGGAAGACAGAAGGGAGGTAGGGAGTGAGGGTGGCAGGAAGACAGAAGGGAGGTAGGGAGAGGGTGGCAGGAAGACAGAAGGGAGGTAGGGAGTGAGGGTGGCAGGAAGACAGAAGGGAGGTAGGGAGTGAGGGTGGCAGGAAGACAGAAGGGAGGTAGGGAGTGAGGGTGGCAGGAAGACAGAAGGGAGGTAGGGAGTGAGGGTGGCAGGAAGACAGAAGGGAGGTAGGGAGTGAGGGTGGCAGGAAGAGAGGAAATGTAGGAAAGGATTAGAGTGGGAGAGGTCACTTGTATTCCTCTTTTTCAAGAGGGAAGAGAGGCAGGATGTCTCTTTGAGGCAACAGAGAAGTTACCATCTGCCACCACTACCAACAGAGAGGTGACCATCTGCCACCACTACCAACAGAGAGGTGACCATCTGACCACTACCAACAGAGAGGTGATCATCTGCCACCACTACCAACAGAGAAGTGACCATCTGCTACCACTACCAACAGAGATGTGACCATCTGCCACCACTACCAACAGAGAGATGACCATCTGCCACCACTACCAACAGAGAGGTGATCATCTGCCACCACTACCAACAGAGAGGTGATCCTCTGCCACCACTACCAACAGAGAGGTGATCATCTGCCACCACTACCAACAGAGAGGTGATCATCTGCCACCACTACCAACAGAGAGGTGATCATCTGCCACCACTACCAACAGAGAGGTGACCATCTGCCACCACTACCAACAGAGAGGTGACCATCTGCCACCACTACCAACAGAGAGGTGACCATCTGCCACCACTACCAACAGAGAGGTGACCACCTGCCACCACTTACCAACAGAAGGTGACATCTGCCACCACTACCAACAGAGAGGATCATCTGCCACCATCTGCCACAGAGCTGATCATCTCCACCACTGCAGAAGTGACCATCTGCCACCACTACCAACAGAGGTGATCATCTGCCACCACTACCAACAGAGAGGATGACCATCTGCCACCACTACCAACAGAGAGGATCATTGACCACCTCTACCAACAGACTGTCATCTCACAACTACCAACAGAGGGATCATCTGCCACCACTACCAACAGAGCTGCATCATCTGCCACCATTGCCAACAGAGCTTGATCATCTGCCACCACTGCCAAAAATGCTGGATCATCTGCCACCACAACCAACAGAGCTGTATCATCTGCCACCACTACCAACAGAGCTGGATCATCTGCCACCACTGCCAACAGAGCAGGATCATCTGCCACCTCTACCAACAGAGCTGATCATCTGCACCACTGCCAACAGAATCTGGATCATCTGCCACCACTACCAACAGAGCTGGATCATCTGTCACCACTACCAACAGAGCTGAATCATCTGCCACCACTACCAACAGAACTGGATCATCTGCCACCACTACCAACAGATCTGGATCATCTGTAACCACTACCAACAGATCTAGATCATCTGCCACCACTACCAACAGATCTGGATCATCTGCTACCACTGCCAACAGAACTGGATCATCTGCTACCACTGCCAACAGATCTGGATCATCTGCTACCACTGCCAACAGATCTGGATCATCTGCTACCACTGCAAACAGAACTGGATCATCTGCTACCACTGCCAACAGAACTGGATCATCTGCTACCACTACCAACAGAGCTGGATCATCTGCACCACTACCAACAGAGCTGAATCATCTGCACCACTACCAACAGATCTGATCATCTGCCACCACTACCAACAGATCTGGATCATCTGCTACCACTACCAACAGATCTGATCATCTGCCACCACTACCAACAGATCTGGATCATCTGCCACCACTACCAACAGAGCTGGATCATCTGCCACCACTACCAACAGAACTGGATCATCTGCTACCACTGCCAACAGAACTGGATCATCTGCCACCACTACCAACAGAGCTGGATCATCTGCTACCACTGCCAACAGAGCTGGATCATCTGCTACCACTGCCAACAGAGCTGGATCATCTGCACCACTCCAACAGAGCTGGATCATCTCCCCTGCCACTACATGCCAACAGAGCTGATCATCTGCACCACTGCCAACAGAGCTGGATCATCTGCTACCACTGCCAACAGAGCTGGATCATCTGCCACCACTACCAACAGAGCTGAATCATCTGCCACCACTACCAACAGAACTGGATCATCTGCCACCACTACCAACAGAGCTGGATCATCTGCCACCACTACCAACAGAGCTGAATCATCTGCCACCACTACCAACAGAACTGGATCATCTGCCACCACTACCAACAGATCTGGATCATCTGACCACTACCAACAGATCTGGATCATCTACACTCCAACAGATCTGGATCATCTGCTACCACTGCCAACAGAACTGGATCATCTACCACCACTACCAACAGAGCTGGATCATCTGCTACCACTGCCTACAGAGCTGGATCATCTGCCACCACTACCAACAGAGCTGGATCATCTGCCACCACCACCAACAGAGCTGGATCATCTGCTACCACTGCCAACAGATCTGGATCATCTGCTACCACTACCAACAGATCTGGATCATCTGCCACCACCACCAACAGAGCTGGATCATCTGCCACCACTACCAATAACTGAGAAGTGATTCTGAACAATCCACCACAACTACCACCCACCACCACCAACAGAGCTGGATCATCTGCCACCACCATCAACAGAGCTGGATCATCTGCCACCACCACCAACAGAGCTGGATCATCTGCCACCACTACCAATAACTGAGAAGTGATTCTGAACAATCCACCACAACTACCACCCACCACCAACAACAATAACAACCAAAATATTTGACCAGGCAGATTATATTTCAACCGGAGTGACCAGGTAAACCCGTCGAGGGTTTAGAAAAACACGTGAGCAAACACTAGGACATATTTATTAGAAAACGTTTCGGTCCTGGGACCTTGATCACCTCTAGCATACAGTGGTTAAAAGACATTATATATAGACTGAGAGTGAGGTGTGAGTGACGCTGGTGACCTGAAGAATGTCATGTTGGGATGAGGACATGTGTTGTTACCTTTGATATACCTTACCTTTGAAGAGTTTCGAGAGTTTATCTACTCTTTGAGCCCGGCCATGGGCCAGGCTCGTCTGGTGCTTGCCTGATCAACCAGGCTGTTGCTGCTGGAGGCCCACTGCCCCACATATCCATCACAGCCTGGTTGATCTGGCACCCGGTGAAGATACTTGTCCAGTTTCCTCTTGAAGGCTTCTACACTGGTTCCAGCCGTGTTTCGGATAACTTCTGGAAAGATGTTGAATAGTCTGGGACCCCGGATGTTTATACAGTGCATCCGTATTGTCCCCACCGCACCCCTGCTCCTCACTGGGTTTATTTTACACTTCCTCCCATATCTCTCACTCCAGTATGTTGTTATGGCAGTGTGCAGATTTGGGACCAGGCCCTCAAGTACTTTCCAGGTATATATTATCATAGCTCCTTTGCATAAGGGAGGTAGTAGAGCACTAGCAAAAAATTACAGACCAGTAGCCCTCACTTCTCACATCATAAAAATCTTTGAAAGAGTGATGAGACGGCAGATTACAAACTTCATGGACCAGCACAACCAACATAACCCGAACCAGCATGGCTTTAGAGCGGGACGATCATGCCTGTCACAGCTGCTGAATCATTATGACAGAATTACGGAGGCATTGGAACACGACCAAAACGCAGATGTGATTTACACAGATTTTGCAAAGGCGTTTGACAAATGCGATCATGGAGTGATAGCGCACAAAATGAGGGCCATGGGTATTACGGGGAAGGTAGGCAGATGGATTTTTGAGTTCCTAACACACAGAACACAAAAAATAGTAGTGAACAGGGCAAGATCCAGCATCAGCGAGGTCAAAAGCTCAGTGCCCCAAGGCACTGTCCTGGCACCTCTGTTGTTTCTCATCCTCATAGCAGACATAGATAAAAAACACCCAGCACACTTTTGTAATATCATTTGCAGATGATACTAAAATAAGCATGAAAGTCACTACGGTAGAGGACACTGAAAAATTACTGGAAGACATAAGCAGGGTCTTCCCGTGGGCAGTGGAGAACAACATGACGTTCAATGGTGATAAGTTTCAGCTGCTTAGGTATGGAAAAAATGAAGAACTCAAAAGGAACACTATATACAAAACGCAAGAGGGTCACCACATAGAACGAAAGGAACACGTAAAGGACTTGGGAATAATTATGTCTGCTGATCTGTGTTTTAAAGACCATAACAAGACAAAGATCTCAACAGCCAGGAAGATGACGGGGTGGGTATTGAGAACTTTCAAAACAAGGGAAATAATGCCGATGGTGACACTCTTCAAATCGCTAGTGCTCCCTCACTTAGAATACTGCTCAGTGTTGACGGACCCGTTCAGGGCAGGAGAAATATCAGAGCTGGAACAAATTCAGAGATCGTTAACGGCTCACATTGAACCATTGAAAAAATCCATCTGCCTACCTTCCCCGTAATGCCTATGGCCCTTATTTTGTGCGCTATCACTCCATGATCGCATTTGTCAAACGCCTTTGCAAAATTTGTGTAAATCACATCTGCGTTTTGGTCGTCTTCCAATGCCTCCGTAATTCTGTCATAATGGTTCAGCAGCTGTGACAGGCATGATCGTCCCGCTCTAAAGCCATGCTGGTTCGAGTTATGTTGGTTGTGCTGGTCCATGAAGTTTGTAATCTGCCGTCTCATCACTCTTTCAAAGATTTTTATGATGTGAGAAGTGAGGGCTACTGGTCTGTAATTTTTAGCTAGTGCTCTACACTAAGGGCTCTTGCTAATGGTACTTTGCACTTCTTTATAAATAAAGCATTCCATGAATCTGGTCCAGGTGCTGAGTGAGTGGACATGTTGGCCATTTCTTTTTCGAAATCTATGGGATTTGTACTAATGTTGGATAGGTCCCAGGACCGAATCTTTCTCTAATAAATATGTTCTAGTGTTTCCTTACTTGTTTTTGTAAACCAACTTGTCTGTATTTATTACCAAGGTTTATACTAAACCCATCAATGGAATGATCACCAGACATACTGGAGTGAGAGATATGGGAGGAAGTGTAAAATAAACCCAGTGAGGAGCAGGGGGGCGGTGGGGACAATAAGGGAACACTGTATCAACATTCATGGCCCCAGACTATTCAACATCTTACCAGAAGATATCAGAAACACGGCTGGAACCAGTGTAGAAGCCTTCAAGAGGAAACTGGACAAGTATCTTCACCAGGTGCCAGATCAACCAGGCTGTGACGGATATGTGGGGCAGCGGGCCTCCAGCAGCAACAGCCTGGTTGACCGGGCAAGCACCAGATGAGCCTGGCCCATGGCCGGGCTCAGAGAGTAGAGAAACTCTTAAAACTCTTCAAAGGTATATGAAAGGCATAGAAAATAACACTTCCCTCAGTGACATGCATGGCACCTCATAGAACGTTTTAAAAGTCATGGCAAAAGCTGACATATGTCAGGAGACGAGACGAGTAATGACGTGCCTGATGACAATGTCCTATTGCAAATGGCACATACTTCCGAAACGTTGAGGAGTATGTATAACACTTGGTAGATTTGTTAACGAAACGTTTCGCCTGAACTGCTGGCTTCTTCAGTCGTAAGCTGAGATGAATTATGGTGATCATACATGTTAAGGACCAGAGTAATGACTCATCTCCCAAATTCAAAGGGTAGATGGGGTATATTCTTAGCTCGGTTTTCATCGGTAATACTGAGATAGGAATACCCACTGAAAACCGAAGTTTTCAACAGAAATTATTAACTAGGTTTCAACAGGAATTATTAGCTAGGTTTTCAACAGGAATTATTAACTAGGTTTTCAACAGGAATTATTAGCTAGGTTTTCAACAGGTATTATTAGCTAGGTTTTCAACGTATTATTAACTAGAATTTCAACAGGTATTATTAGCTAGGTTTTCAACAGGTATTATTAGCTAGGTTTTCAACGTATTATTAGCTAGAATTTGAGCAGGTATTATTAGCTAGGTTTTCAACAGGTATTATTAGCTAGGTTTTCAACAGGTATTATTAGCTAGGTTTTCAACAGGTATTATTAGCTAGGTTTTCAACGTATTATTAGCTAGAATTTCAACAGGTATTATTAGCTAGGTTTTCAACGTATTATTAGCTAGAATTTCAACAGGAATTATTAGCTAGGTTTTGAACAGGAATTATTAACTAGGTTTTTAACAGAAATTATTAACTAGGTTTTCAACAGGAATTGTTAACTAGGTTTTCAACAGGTATTATTAGCTAGGTTTTCAGCAGGTATTATTAGCTAGGTTTTCAGCAGGTATTCTTGGCTAGTGCATTGGTAATAACCTTGATGTATGTCCTTTAACATCAATAAATTTCAAGACTCTCAACATTATATCAAGTAATTTCTGTCCAAATTTCAACTTCCATAGAAGGAAGACAAAAAATTAAGGCAGCGACTAGTGGTGGCAGCGACTAGTGGTGGCAGCGACTAGTGGTGGCAGCGACTAGTTGTGGCAGCGACTAGTGGTGGCAGCGACTAGTGATGGCAGCGGTGGGATGCTTCTCAGACGGTGATGAAGGGGCGTGGGGAGGCGTGGGTAGAGGGGGTTGAAAGGTTGGCCAGACGGGGGTTGAATGAACGTGGTCTCCTTCATATATATTAATCCGACTTAAAAATAATTAAAAATTACAGAAAGCCTCTTATGCAGATGAGTGGAGAGTGTGGGACGGCTGGTAACACTCAAGTAGAACATCACATTACTAACATTACATTCTTTACCCCATCAACACGTGCAAGCATACATGCACACCACAGCTCACATGCACATCACAGCTCACATGCACACCACAGCTCACATGCACACCACAGCTCACATGCACAATACAGCCTGGGAGGTGCACACAATGTGCACGCATTGGGAATAAACACCTCATCAAAAAATTCGTACCAATCGTTGAACTATAAAAAAAATGTGCAAAAACTAACTAAGCTAAGAACTCCCAACCAGAACATTATCAAGGATTAATTTAGACTATCAGACACAATGCACTCTAGGTTTATATTAGAGTAAGGAGAGCCAGCATGGAACCCACACCTGATCAAAAATATGAAAAACTAGAAAAAAAATCTGAAGGTTTGTAACGAGTCTTGAGGTGGAATATAGGAACAGAAGAAATGAAGAAGAGTGAGGGAGGACCAGATGTGCTGCTAACAGCAACACCCTGGTTGAACAAGCACTCAACACCGAGACCTGGTTCTTGAGTGTAGAAAATTCTACAATGTATACTGTCAGGCAATTTAAAGGGGACAAGAAGATACAGATCACCCAGACCATGGGAAACAAAACAAAAGAGGAGCCATAACCTCTCCAGAGAAGGAGGTTTTTTAGTGCAAGGAAGGGAAAAAGACTGGCAAGAAATGACAGAAATCCTACACCAATTGAAAACACTTCTGAAGCAGAGGCACAGTCATTGGCCTCCACTCCAGAACAACAGATATTAATGCCTGCAAACAAAGCCTCCTAAATTCCATCAATATAATGACATTTATCTTTGCAAACATACAGGGTCGAAAGCCATCAACAAACAACAAAATACCATACATCAAGGGACTGCTCATGAAGTTAAATGCAATGTTTGCTGCTTTCACACAGACCCACATTAAGAATCATTTTGACAAGGAAATATGGATCCCAGGTTACATACTATTCAGATGCGACAAACTAAACAGTCTCTCATTTGCTCAGAACTACTAAACACTTCAAATGATGTAGTTGAAGTTTTGGCAGTAGAGATCGAGACCCAAAACCTTGTCATTGTGGTTGTATACAAGCCTCTGGATGCAACTTCCCAGTATTTCCAGAAACAGCTTTTGAAAATTGACCAATGTTTGAAAAATCTCCCAACTCCTGCCTCAAACATCTTGCGACTGGGAGATTTCAACTTGAGACACCTAAAATGGAGAGGAGGCAGCTCAGATGAAATTTTACACACACACGAGCTTTTAAATTTCTGCACCAAATTCACATTAAACCAGAAAATAATAGAGCCTACAAGACTAGAAAATACGCTGGACCTCACCTTCACTAACAACAACGATCTGATAAATAATATAACTGTATCAAAGACATACTCAGATCACAACATAATAGAGGTACAGACATGTATGCACAGGAGTCCTGACCAGCAAAATGTGATCAGTTATGAAGGTGTTTTCACAAACTTAAACTTAAATAACAAGAACATACAATGGGAAGCAGTCAACCATGTCCTAAATGAAACAAGCTGGGAAGATATCCTAAACAACACGGATCCGAACATTTGCCTAGAAAAAATTAACTCTGTGGCACTTGAGGTCAGCTCAGGGCACATTCCATTAAGAAAACGAAAGAATAGATGTAAACTAGAAAGAGAGAGATGCTCCTATACAGGCAAAGGCGAAGAATCTCAGAGCTGCTGAGAGGGGGGGGGGCCTGTATATTTGAAATACGAACTAAAGCTTAAGGAATCTTACAGGAGACAAGAATCTCAGGAAGAACTTAAAGCAATAAAGGAAATTGAAAGAAACCCAAAATACTTCTTCTCTTATGCCTTTACCTTACCTTTGATATACCTTTGAAGTGTTTCGAGAGTTTCTCTACTCTCTGAGCCCGGCCATGGGCCAGGCTCGTCTGGTGCTTGCCTGGTTAACCAGGCTGTTGCTGCTGGAGGCCCGCTGCCCCACATCTGTCACAGCCTGGTTGATTAGGCACCTGGTGAAGATACTTGTCCAGTTTCCTCTTGAAGGCTTCTACACTTGTTCCAGCCGTGTTTCTGATATCTCCTGGTAAGATGTTGAATAGTCTGGGACCACGAATGTTGATACAATGTTCCCTTGTTGTTCCCACCGCAGCCCTGCTACTCACTGGGTTTATTTTACACTTCCTCCCATATCTCTCACTCCAGTATGTTGTTATGGCAGTGTGCAGATTTGGGACCAGGCCCTCGAGTACTTTCCAGGTATATATTATCATGTATCTCTCTCTCTCCTCCGCTCCAATGAGTACATGTTCAAGACTTGAAAGCGTTCCCAATAATTAAGATGTTTCACTGGCTCAATGTGAGCCGTAAACGATCTCTGTATTTGTTCCAGCTCTGATATTTTTCCTGCTTTGAATGGGGCTGTCAGCACTGAGCAATATTCTAAGTGAGGAAGCACTAGCGATTTGAAGAGTGTCACCATCAGCATTATTTCTCTTGTTTTGAAAGTTCTCAATACCCACCCCGTCATCTTCCTGGCTGTTGTGATCTTTGTTTTGTTATGGACTTTAAAAGAAAGATCTGTTGACATAATCACTCCCAAGTCCTTTACGTGTTCCTTTAGTTCTATTTGGTGGCCCTCTTGAGTTTTGTATATAGTGTTCCTTTTGAGTTCTTCATTCTTTCCATACCTAAGCAGATGACAGCAAAGAAATGAGTGAGATACTAAAGACCCAGTTAAAAATCTCTGATATTATCCTAACACCACAAGACTTCGAAAAGGTAATTAATGACATGCCCATGCACTCTGCCCCAGGCCCGGACTCATAGAACTCCATGTTCATCAAGAACTGCAAGAAGCCCCTGTCACATGCCTTCAACATTCTATGGAGAAGGAGCATAGACACAGGGGTCATCCCACACTCACTAAAAACCACAGAGATAGTCCCACTTCACAAAAGTGGGAGTAAAGCAATTGCAAAGAACTACAGACCGACAGCGCTAACATCCCATATCATAAAAATCTTTGAAAAGGTTCTAAGAAGCAAGATCGCCATCCACCTAGATACCCATCAATTATACAACCCAGGGCAACATGGGTTTAGAGCAGGTCACTCCTGCCTGTCTCAGCTACTGGGCCACTATGACAAGGTCCTGGATGCTGTAGAGGATAAACAAAACGCAGATGTAGTATACATAGACTTTGCAAAAGCCTTTGACAAGTGTGACCATAGTGTAATAGCCCACAAAACGCGTGATAAAGGAATAACAGGAAAAGTTGGTAGATGGATCAATAACTTACTAACAAATAGAACACAAAGAGTAATAGTAAACAGAGTAAAGTCTGAGTTGGCTACAGTGAAAAGCTCTGTTCCACAAGGCACAGTACTCGCTCTCATCCTGTTCCTCATGCATAGTTCCGTGTCGTCCTTTTCGGATGATACCCGAATTGCCATGACAGTGTCCTCTATCAAAGACACCGCAAGACTCCAGGCGGACATCAACCAAATCTTTAAATGGGCCGCAAAAAATAATATGAAGTTCAATGAATAGAAATTTCAACTACTCAGATATGGAAAACTTGAGGAAATTAAAACTGTATCAGGGTATACAACAAATTCTAACCACACGATCGAAAAACTAATGTGAAGGACCTGGGAATGATAATGTCAAAGGATCTCACCTTCAAAGACAACAACAATATATCTACATCGTCTGCTGGAAAAATGATAGGATGGATAATGAGAACCTTCTAAACTAGGGACGTCAAGCCCATGCAACTCTTCAAATCGCTTGTTCTCTCTAGGTTGGAATACTGCTGTACACTAACTGCCCCCTTCAAGGCAGGCTAAATTGCTGACCTGGAGAGTATACAAAGAACTTTCACGGCACACATAAGTACGATAAAGCACCTAAATTACTGGTAACGGTTGAAGTTCCCTGGAACGCAAACAAGAAAGATACATGATAATATACACTTGGAAAATTCTAGAGGGATTAGTACCAAACTTGCACATGAAAATCACTCCCTACGAAAGCAAAAGTCTTGACAGGAGATGCATATACCCAGTGAAAAGCAGGGGTGCCACGAGTGCACTAAGAGACAACACAATTAGTGTCAGGGGCCCAAGATTGTTCAACTACCTCCCTGCATACATAAGGGGGATTACCAATAGACCCCTGGCTGTCTTCAAGAAGGCACTGGACAGGCACCTAAAGCCAGTACCTGATCAACCGGGCTGTGGTTCTTATGTCATTTTACATGTGGCCAGCAGTAACAGCCTGGTTGATCAGACCCTGATCCACCACGAAGCCTAGTCTCAGACCGAGCCACGGGGGCGTTGACTCCCGAAACCCCTCTCCAGGTATAGGTATACTAACACTGCAGACCAGTGTCGCTGACATGTACAGTATACCTGGAGTATACTTGGAGAGGGTTTCGGGGGTCAACGCCCCCGTGGCCCGGTCTGTGACCAGGCCTCATGTTATACCTTTGATATACCTTTGAAGAGTTTCGAGAGTATCTACTCTCTGAGCCCGGCCATGGGCCAGGCTCGTCCGGTGCTTGCCTGGTCAACCAGGCTGCTGCTGCTGGAGGCCCGCTGCCCCACATATCCATCACAGCCTGGTTGATCTGGCACCCGATGAAGATATTTGTCCAGTTTCCTCTTGAAGGCTTCTACACTGGTTCAAGCGATGTTTCGGATATCTTCTGGTAAGATGTTGAATAGTCTGGGACCCCGGATGTTAATACAGTGCTCCCGTATTGTCCCCACCGCACCCCTGCTCCTCACTGGGTTTATTTTACACTTTCTCCCATATCTCTCACTCCAGTATGTTGTTATGGCAGTGTGCAGATTTGGGACCAGGCCCTCAAGTACTTTCCAAGTATATATTATCATGTATCTCTCTCTCCTCCGCTCCCATGAGTACATGTTCAAGACTTGAAGGCGTTCCCAATAATTTAGATGTTTCAATGGCTCTGGATTTGTTCCAGCTCTGATATTTCTCCTGCCCTGAACGGGGCCGTCAGCACAGAGCAGTATTCTAAGTGAGGGAGCACTAGCAATTTGAAGAGTGTCACCATCGGCATTATTTCCCTTGTTTTGAAAGTTCTCAATACCCACCCCGTCATCTTCCTGGCTGTTGTGAACTTTGTCTTGTTATGGTCTTTAAAAGACAGATCAGCACACATAATTATTCCCAAGTCCTTAACGTGTTCTTTTCGTTCTATGTGGTGACCCTCTTGCGTTTTGTATATAGTGTTCCTTTTGAGTTCTTCATTTTTTCCATACCTAAGCAGCTGAAACTTATCACCATTGAACGTCATGTTGTTCTCCACTGCCCACTGGAAGACCCTGCTTATGTCCTCCTGTAATTTTTCAGTGTCTTCTACCGTAGTGACTTTCATGCTTATTTTAGTGTCATCTGCAAATGATGATACAAAAGTGTGCTGGGTGTTTTTATCTATGTCTGCTATGAGGATGAGAAACAGCAGAGGTGGGTCAGGGCCTGATCAACCAGGCTGTTACTATTGGCAGCACATAAACCGACCTATGAACCACAGCCCGGCTGATCAAGTACTGACTTTAGGTGTCTGTTCAAAGCCTTCTTGAAGACAGTCAGAGGCCTATTGGTAATCCCCTTTATGTATGCTGGCAAGCGGTTGAACAGTCTTGGGCCACTGCTTTTCATTGGGGGGATGTTGCATCGCCTGCCAAGTCTTTTGCTTTCATAGGGAGTGATTTTCGTGTGCAAGTTTGGTACTAATCCCTCTAGGATTTTCCAAGTGTATATAATCATGTATCTCTCTCACCTGCGTTCCAGGGAGTACAGGTCGAAAAACTTCAACTGTTCCCAGTAATTAAGGTGTTTTATCATACGTGTGCTGGGAAGGTTCTCTGTACATTTTCTAGATCAGCAATTTCACCTGCCTTCAAAGGTACTGTTAGTATGCAGCAATATTCCAACCTAGATAAAACAAGCGACCTGAAGAGTGTCATCATGGGCTTGGTATCCCTGGTCTAGAAGGTTCTCCTTATCCATCCTGTCATTTTTCTAGCAGATGCGATTGATACAATGTTATGGTCCTTGAAGGTGAGATCCTCTGACATTATCACTCCCAGGTCCTTTACATTAGTTTTTTTCGCTCTATTGTGTGGTTGGAATTCGTTTTATACTCCGATATAGTTTTAATTTCCTCACGTTTTCCGTGTCAGAGTAATTTAAATTTCTCATCATTGAACTTCATATTGTTTTCTGCGGCCCATTTAAAGATTTGGTTGATGTCCGCTTGGAGTCTAGCAGTGTCTTCAATGGAGGTCACTGTCATGCAAATTCGGGTGTTATATGCAAAGGAAGACACTGTGCTATGGCTTATATCCCTGTCTATGTCCGATATGAGGATGAGGAACAGGATGGAGGCGAGTACTGTACCTTGAGGAACAGAGCTTTTCACAATAGCCTCCTCAGACTTTACTCTGTTGACTACTACTCTTTGTGTTCTATTTGTTAGTAAGTTATAGATCCATCTACCAACTTTTTCTGTTATTCCTTTATCACGTATTTTGTGTGTTATTACACCATGGTCACACTTGTCAAAGTCTGTGTATATAACGTCTGCGTTTTGTTTGTCTTCTAGAGCATCCAGGACCTTGTCATAGTGGTCCAGTAGTTGGGACAGACAGGAGCGACCTGTTCTAAACTCGTGCTGCCCTGGGTTGTGTAACTGATGGATATCTAAATGAGTGACGATCTTGCTTCTTAGAACCCTTTCAAAGATTTTTATGATATGGGATGTTAGCGCTATTGATCTGTAGTTCTTTGCTTTTTATTGCTTTACTGCCCCCTTTGTGGAGTGGGGCTATGTCTGTTGTTTTTAGCAGCTATGGGATGACCCCTGTGTCCATGCTACCTCTCCATAGAATGTTAAAAGCACATTATAGGGGCAGTTCTTGATGAACATGGAGTTCCACGAGTCTGGGCCTGGGGCAGAGTGCATGGGCATGTCATTTATCGCCTTTTCGAAGTCATGTGGTGTTAGGATAATATCAGATAGGTTTGAATCTACCAAATTCTAAGTCTCGCTCATAAAAATATTCATTTAGGTCATCGACTCTTAGTCTGGTTAGCGGCTCGCTAAAAACCGAGTTATATTGGGACTTGAGTAGCTCGCTCATTTCCTTGCTGTCATCTGTGTAGGACCCACCTCGTCTAAGTAGGTACCCAATATTGGATGTTGTTCTCGACTTAGATTTGGCATAAGAAAAGAAATATTTTGGGTTTCTTCCAATTTCATTTATGGCTTTTAGTTCTTCCCGCATTTCTTGTCTCCTGTAAGATTCCTTTAGCTCAAGTTCGATGTTTGCTATTTCTCTGACCAGTGTCTCCCCGTCAGAGGATCACTTATTTTTCAATGACTCTGGTTGGGGGTTAAGAGCACGTAGAAACTCTGTCAGCTTTTAAATCCGGTCATTGGATCACTTATTTTTGAACGAATCGGGTCAGTGATTTTGGACTTGCTCGTGAAAGGACTACTGAAATATTATTTAACAGAGTAATATGTGCTCAGTTTGATATAAAAAGTATGTAAAGTTATGGAGAAGATTATCAGGAGAAGAGTAGTGGAGCGCCTTATAAAGAATGGACTCATGCAAGACAACCAGCACAGCTTCAGAGGAAGGGAAATCCTGCTTCACAAACCTACTGGAGTTCTACGACAAGGAAACAGAAGTAAGACAGGAGAGAGAGAGGGGTGGGTAGACTGCATCTTCTTGGACTGTAAGAAAGCTTTCGACACAGTACCTCACAAGAGACTGGTTGAAAAGTTAGAGAAACAGGCAGGAATAGCAGGGAAAGTACTGCAATGGATCAGGGAATACCTGATAGGAAGGAAACAACGTGTGTCGGTACGTGACGAGGTGTCAAAGTGGGTGCATGTGTCGAGTGGTGTTCCACAATGATCAGTCCTAGGTCCGGTGCTGTTTCTTGTATATGTGAATGGCAAGACAGAAGTGATAGATTCAGAGGTGTCCCTGTTTGCAGACGATGTGAAGCTAATGAGAAGAATGACAGGCTACAAGCCTGGTCCGACAAATGGCTCCTGGAGTTTAACCCCAGCAAGTGCAAAGTCGTGAAGTTTGGGGAAGGACAAACAAGACCGCAGACAGAATACAGCCTAGGAGGTCAAAGGCTGCAAAATTCACACACACATACACACACATACATACAACAGGCCTAGTGTCTAATCGATATGTGCCTAGGACAAAATGGTAACTAACACACCCACATACACACACACACACACACACACATACACACACACACACACACATACACACACACACACACACACACACACACACACACACAGGGAGGGAGCAGAGATGTTGTGTGTGCCACTAACACAAATCTTCAACACATCCATTGAAACTGGGCAACTACCTGAGGCGTGGCAAATGTAGTCCCAATTTTTAAGAAAGGAGACAGACACGAGGCATTAAATTACAGACCTGTGTCACTGACGTGTATAGTATGCAAAGTCATGGAGAAGATCATCAGGCGGAGAGTGGTGGAGCACCTAGAAAGACACAAGCTTATAAACGACAACCAGCACGGTTTCAGGGAAGGAAAATCCTGTGTCACAAACCTACTGGAGTTTTATGACAAGGTAACAGAAGTAAGACACGAGAGAGAGGGGTGGATAGACTGCATTTTTTTGGACTGCAAGAAGGCGTTCGACACAGTTCCTCACAAGAGGTTAATGCAAAAGCTAGAGGATCAGGCACACGTAACAGGAAAAGCACTGCAATGGATCAGAGAATATCTGACAGGGAGGCAACAACGAGTCATGGTACGTGACGAGGTGTCAGAGTGGGCACCTGTGACGAGTGGAGTTCCACAAGGGTCAGTCCTAGGACCTGTACTGTTTTTGGTATATGTGAATGACATAACGGAAGGGATAGACTCAGAAGTGTCCCTGTTTGCAGATGATGTGAAGTTAATGAGAAGAATCAAATCAGTCGAGGATCAGGCAATACTACAAAGAGACCTGGAAAGGCTACAAGCCTGGTCCAGTAACTGGCTCCTTGAATTTAACCCCGCCAAATGTAAAGTCATGAATATCGGGGAAGGGCAAAGAAGACCGCAGACATAGTATAGTCTAGGTGGCCAAAGACTGCAAACCTCACTCAAAGAAAAAGATCTTGGGGTGAGTATAATACCGAGCACATCTCCTGAGGCACACATCAATCAGATAACTGCTGCAGCATACGGGCGGCTGGCAAACCTAAGAATAGCGTTCCAATACCTCACTAAGGAATCATTCAAGACTCTGTACACCATATACGTCAGGCCCATACTGGAGTATGTAGCACCAGTTTGGAACCCACACCTGGTCAAGCACGTCAAGAAATTAGAGAAAATGCAAAGGTTTGCAACAAGACTAGTCCCAGAGCTAAGGGGATTGTCCTACGAAGAAAGGTTAAGGAAAATCGACCTGACGACACTAGAGGACAGGAGGGTTAGGGGAGACATGATAACGACATATAAAATACTGCGAGGAATAGATAAGGTGGACAGAGACAAGATGTTCCAGAGAGGGGACACAGAAACAAGGGGTCACAATTGGAAGTTGAAGACTCCTATGAGTCAAAGGGATGTTAGGAAGTATTTCTTCAGTCATAGAGTTGTCAGGAAGTGGAATAGCCTAGAAAGTGACGTAGTGGAGGCAGGAACCATACATAGTTTTATGACTATGTTTGATAAAGCTCATGGAGCAGGGAGAGAGAGGACCTAGTAGCAATTAGTGAAGAGGCGGGGGCCAGGAGCTATGAATCGACCCCTGCAACCACAAATAGGTGAGTACAAATAGGTGAGTACACACACACACACAAGGAGCTGCTTCCTGCAGGATAAGTTAAGTGGTAGATTTAGAATTTAGCCACTGAAGTGGCTAGTTTATTGTGCACCCATATCCATCCTGTGGACGGTAGTGGCTAGTTTATTGTGCATCCATATCCATCCTGTGGATGGTAGTGGCTAGTTTATTGTGCATCCATATCCATCCTGTGGATGGTAGTGGCTAGTTTATTGTGCATCCATATCCATCCTGTGGATGGTAGTGGCTAGTTTTGTGCACCCATATCCATCCTGTGGACGGTAGTGGCTAGTTTATTGTGCACCCATATCCATCTGTGATGGTAGTGGCTGTTTGTGTGCACCCATATCCATCCTGTGGATGGTAGTGGCTATTTATTGTGATCCATATCCATCCTGTGGACGGTAGTGCTAGTTTATGTGCACCCATTCCATCCTGTGGATGGTAGTGGCTAGTTTATGTGCATCCATATCCATCCTGTGGATGGAGTGGTAGTTTATGTGATCATATCCATCCTGTGGACGGTAGTGGTAGTTTATTGTGCATCCATATCCATCCTGTGGATGGTAGTGGCTAGTTTATTGTGCATCCATATCCATCCTGTGGATGGTAGTGGCTAGTTTATGTGCATCCATATCCATCCTGTGGACGGTAGTGGCTAGTTTATTGTGCACCCATATCCATCCTGTGATGGTAGTAGCTAGTTATTGTGCATCCATATCCATCCTGTGACGTAGTGGCTGTTATTGTGCATCCATATCCATCCTGTGACGGTAGTGGCTAGTTTATTGTGCATCCATATCCATCCTGTGGACGGTAGTGCAGTTTGTGCATCCATATCCATCCTGTGATGGTAGTGGCTAGTTTTGTGCATCCATATCCATCTGTGGATGGTAGTGGCTAGTTTATTGTGCATCCATATCCATCCTGTGATGGTAGTGGCTAGTTTATTGTGCATCCATATCATCCGGGATGGTAGTGGCTGTTATTGTGCATCCATATCCATCCTGTGGATGGTAGTGGTTAGTTTATTGTATCCATATCCATCCTGTGGTAGTGTAGTTTATTGTGATCCATATCCATCCTGTGGATGGTAGTGGTTAGTTTATTGTGTATCCATATCCATCCTGTGGATGGTAGTGGCTAGTTTATTGTACATCCATATCCATCCTGTGGATGGTAGTGGCTTTATTGTGATCCATATCATCCTGTGGATGGTAGTGGTTAGTTTATGTGTATCCATATCCATCCTGTGGATGGCAGTGGCATTTTGTGCGCCATATCCATCCTGTGATGGTGTAACTAGTTTATTTGATCCATATCCATCCTGTGGATGGAGTGGCTAGTTATTGTGCATCCATATCCATCCTGGATGGTGTGCTAGTTATTGTGCACCATTCCATCCTGTGGATGGTAGGCTAGTTTTGTGCATCCATATCCATCCTGGATGGAAGTGGCTGTTTATTGGCATCCATATCCATCCTGTGGATGGTAGTAGCAGTTTATTGTCATCCATATCCATCCTGTGGATGGTAGTGGTAGTTTATGTGCATCCATATCCATCCTGTGGATGGTAGTGCTATTGTGCATCATTCATCCTGTGATGGTAGTGGCTAGTTTATTGTACATCATATCCATCCTGTGGATGGTAGTTGCTAGTTTATGTGTATCCATATCCATCCTGTGGATGGTAGTGGCTAGTTTATGTGCATCCATATCCATCCTGTGATGTAGTGCTAGTTTATTGTGCATCCATATCCATCCTGGATGGTAGTGGTTAGTTTTTGTGTATCCATATCCATCCTGGATGGTAGTGGCTAGTTTGTGCATCCATATCCATCCTGTGGATGGTAGTGGCTAGTTTTGTGCATCCATATCCATCCTGTGGATGGTAGTGGTTAGTTTTGTGTATCCATATCCATCCTGTGGATGGTAGTGGCTAGTTTATTGTGCATCCATATCCATCCTGTGGATGGTAGTGGTTAGTTATTGTGATCCATATCCATCCTGTGGATGGTAGTGGCTAGTTTTTGTACATCCATATCCATCCTGTGGATGGTAGTGCTAGTTTATTGTGCATCCATATCCATCCTGTGGATGGTAGTGGTTAGTTTTGTGTATCCATATCCATCCTGTGATGGCAGTGGCTAGTTTATGTGCCCATATCCATCCTGTGGATGGTAGTGGCTGTGTCCATATCCATCCTGTGGAGGTAGTGGCTAGTTTATGTGCATCCATATCCATCCTGTGAGTAGTGGCTAGTTTTGTGCATCCATATCCATCCTGTGGAGGTAGTGGCTAGTTATGTGCATCCATATCCATCCTGGAGGTAGTGCTAGTTTATTGTGCATCCATATCATCCTGTGGATGGTAGTGAGTTTTGTGCATCATATCCATCCTGTGGAGGTAGTGGCTTTTTGTGCACCATATCCATCCTGTGGATGGTAGTGGCTTTTGTGCACCATATCATCCTGTGATGGTAGTGGCTAGTTTTGTGCATCCATATCCATCCTGTGAGGTAGTGGCTAGTTGTGCACCATATCCATCCTGATGGTAGTGCTAGTTTATGTGATCCATATCCATCCTGGATGGAGTGGCTAGTTTGTGCATCCATATCCATCCTGTGGAGGTAGTGGGTTTGTGCATCATATCCATCCTGTGGATGGTAGTGGTAGTTTGTGATCCATATCCATCCTGTGGATGGAGTGGCTAGTTTGTGCCCATATCCATCCTGGAGGTAGTGGCTAGTTTGTGCATCCATATCCATCTGTGGATGGTAGTAGCTATTTGTGCATCCATATCCATCCTGTGGAGGTAGTGGCTAGTTGTGCACCATATCCATCCTGTGGAGTAGTGGCTAGTTTATTGTATCCATATCCATCCTGTGGAGGTAGTGGCTAGTTTATTGTGATCCATATCCATCCTGTGGATGGTAGTGCTAGTTTTGTGCATCCATATCCATCCTGTGATGGTAGTGGCTTTTAGTGTTTTCCATATCCATCCTGTGGATGGAGTGGCTAGTTTATTGCCATATCCATCCTGTGGATGGTAGTATAGTTTATTGTGCATCCATATCCATCCTGTGGATGGAATGGCTAGTTTATTGTGATCCATATCATCCTGGATGGTAGTGCTAGTTTATTGATCCATATCCATCCTGTGGATGGTAGTGTAGTTTATTGTGATCCATATCCATCCTGTGGATGGAGTGGCTAGTTTATTGTATCCATATCCATCCTGTGGATGGTAGTGCTAGTTTATTGTCATCCATATCCATCCTGTGGATGGTAGTGCTAGTTTATGGATCCATATCCATCCTGTGGATGGTAGTGGCTAGTTTTTGTGCATCCATATCCATCCTGTGGATGGTAGTGGCTATTTATTGTGATCCAATCCATCCTGTGGATGGTGGTATTTATTTATCCATCCTCTGTGGATGGTAGTGGCTCTTTTGTGATCCATATCCATCCTTGATGTGTGGTAGTTTTTTTATCCATATCCATCCTGTGATGGTAGTGGTATTATTGTGATCCATATCCATCCTGTGGATGGTAGGCTGTTTGTGCATCCATATCCATCCTGTGATGGTAGTGGTTATTATTGTGATCCATATCCATCCTGTGGATGGTAGTGGTAGTTTATTGTACATCCATATCCATCCTGTGGATATGGTAGTTTTGTGATCCATATCCATCCTGTGGATGGTAGTGGTGTTATTGTATCCATATCCATCCTGTGGATGGGTGGCTAGTTTATTGTGCCATATCCATCCTGTGGATGGTAGTTATTTTTCATCCATCCTTGTGGAGTAGTCTTTTTGTGCATCCATATCCATCCTGTGATGGTAGTGGCTAGTTTATTTACCATATCCATCCTGTGGATGGTAGTAGCAGTTTATTGTATCATACTCCTGTGGATGGTATAGCTCTTATGGATGCATATCCATCCTTGGATGGTAGTGCTATTTATTGTGATGCTATCCATCTGTGGATGGTAGGATTTTTGTGATGCATTCCTTGATGGTGTCTAGTTTATTGTGCATCCATATCCATCCTGTGGATGGTAGTGGCTAGTTATTGTAATCCATATCCATCCTGTGGATGGTAGTGCTAGTTTGTTGTATCCATATCCATCCTGTGTGGTAGGCTAGTTTATTGTATTTCTCCTGTGGATGGTGTGCTGTTTATGTGATCCATATCCATCCTGTGGATGGTAGTGGTTAGTTATGTATCCATATCCATCCTGTGGTGGTAGTGGTAGTTTTTGTTATCCTATCCTCCTGTGGTGGTGTGTGTTTTTGCATCCTATCCATCCTGTGGATGGTAGTTGTTTTGTGTATCCATATCCATCCTGTGGATGGCAGTGATTTTTGTGCTCATATCCATCCTGTGGATGGTGTGGTGTTTTGTGCTCCATATCCATCCTGTGGATGGTAGTGGAGTTTGTGTGCATCCATATCCATCCTGTGGATGGTAGTGGTTAGTTTATTGTGTATCCATATCCATCCTGTGGATGGTAGTGGCTAGTTTATTGTATATCCATATCCCTCCTGTGGATGGTAGTGGCTAGTTTATTGTGCATCCATATCCATCCTGTGGATGGTAGTGGTTAGTTTATTGTGTATCCATATCCATCCTGTGGATGGCAGTGGCTAGTTTTTTGTGCGCCCATATCCATCCTGTGGATGGTAGTGGCTAGTTTATTGTGCATCCATATCCATCCTGTGGATGGTAGTGGCTAGTTTATTGTGCATCCATATCCATCCTGTGGATGGTAGTGGCTAGTTTATTGTGCATCCATATCCATCCTGTGGATGGTAGTGGCTAGTTTATTGTGCACCCATATCCATCCTGTGGATGGTAGTAGCTAGTTTATTGTGCATCCATATCCATCCTGTGGATGGTAGTGCTTGTTTATTGTGTATCCATATCCATCCTGTGGATGGTAGTGGCTAGTTATTGTGCGCCCTCATCCATCCTGTGGATGGTAGCGCAAGAACATATGGATACCAAAGGCCTAGAACTAGGCCCCAAAGGTTTACAGGAGTACATCTGGTGGTTGAGCTCTAGTGTCCTGGGCTCTCAGTGATCTTTACCCTGTAGGGCGAGGGAGGTGGTAGAGCTCCTGCTCTGGTGTCAACCACTTGATGGATCACCAGATACTCCAATAGAGAGAGAGGAGAGAGAGAGAGAGAGAGAGAGAGAGAGAGAGAGAGAGAGAGAGAGAGAAGAGAGAGAGAGAGACTGGCGAAAAATCAGAGAGAGATTGACTGACAGACAGATTCACTTAGACAGGGAAGGAGTGACTGATGATAGATGGACTGGGGGAATGTTGCAGTAGCAGCTGTGTAAACAATAGACTTAGCAGACTGTGCAAAGTACCTTCACTAAAAAACAGCTACGCGACAAGTACGCTAAGAGAGAAAGAACTCGTTGAGTGTTAGAGGTCCCCGACTCTTCAACGCCCTCTTCCTCCGTGTATAAGGGAAATTACCAACCAATTTCTGATTGTTTTTAAGAGGGAACCGGACAAATTCCTGTCCAGTTAGTGCCAGACCAGCCGTGCTGTGGTTCGTAAACTGCAATAACTTGGTTAATCAGGTCTTGATCCGCTAGGAAGCCTGGTCTGGGCCCGGGCCGCAGGGGCGTTGATCTCCGAAGAGTCCTTCGGGTATCCAGGACACAAGAGTGATAAACCAAAGAAATTTTCTCCCTTTCACCCCTTACAGTTTCCCCTCACCCTTTACGCTCTCCTCTTTTACCATCTCCTCACCCATAACACTTTCCCCTCATCCCTTACACTCCCTTTATACTCTCTCCTCGTCCCTTACACTCTTCCCTTACCTCCTTACACTCTCTTTCCACCCTTCACTCTTGCCTCACCACCACAGACGATCACCCATACACACGTTCCAATTAAACCCAACACAAGCTTAAATAAATACGGATTTGCTGGATTTAGTCTAAAAAATCTAAATGGCAAAGATTAGATATTGCCGCTGAAGTGGCTGATTTACTGTGCACTCCATATCCATCCTGTGGAGGGTACCGCGACAACATCAGGTATCGATAAAAGAGGTCGCAAACTCTTTTATCGATAGGAACTCTCAAAAAAAATTACGCTGTTATCCCTAAAGTAATTTACTCTAAAATCCTAAAAAAGGACCATAAACTCAAATATTTTTTATTCCAACGAAGAAACAGTTAGATAACTTATATCCTAGTCGCCCCAACTAAACACCTTTCTAATAGTAAGCCTTATAAACCCAAATCACTCTTAATTAGTTTAATGTACAAAGTTTATAGGGTCTTATCGTCCCCCCAGCCCATTTAAGCTCTCTCACTTAAAAGTTAAAATTAAATTTTCAAAATTTAAGACAGCTAATTTCTGGTCCACCAATTCATACCAGCCTCCAGTTAAAAACTAATGATTATGCTACCTACGCGCGGTCATGATACCGCGGCCTTTAAACACCCCAGTGGGCAGGCCAGACTCTATATACCTCAATTTATATTACTCAAATTGAGGAAAATGAAACCCATTGTTCAAGAAAGTGACTGGAAGACTGACCACATACAATGAACTTAGTCTGATCATCATCTGTGAGTCTGTCAAACTGCCGTAAGCGCTTTAATTAATCAGTTTACATTGCAAGTTGCTCCTTAGACTTGCTTATGTACGTTCATGTTATCATCCTGTGATAGATCTACTCAGGCTTCTAACCTTCAGGGAACTTGCTGGGCTAACTTGTTAACTTTATCAGAGAAAGAGGATTCACTGTGATGGAATCCATCGGAATCTTGCATTAATTCCATTTTCTCTGGTTTTCCAGTATCTGCTTCTGGCTTCTCCATTGAACATGATGTTAGAGTCATCATGTGAGTCAAGAGTCTTCAGTGATGACACAGAGTCAGTAATAATCAAAGAGTCAAGCTCAGTCTCATAAGTTATCTTTAGTGCCACTGGGAAAGCGCAAATAAATCTGGATTTTTTGGATTCCAAGACACTGATCTATGATTGCCTTACACGTCAGTTAAACCGGATTCAAGAGTAAACAAATCCAGATTTAGAGTGTTCATAAGAACGCTTGTGGGAAGACGAACGCAAGTCATGAACCACGGATTTATTACTGAGGTCAGGCTGAGGATATGTTGTTACTGAGGTCAGGCTGAGGATATGTTGTTACTGAGGTCAGGCTGAGGATATGTTGTTACTGAGGTCAGGCTGAGGATATGTTGTTAATGAGGTCAGGCTGAGGATATGTTGTTACTGAGGTCAGGCTGAGGATATATCACTGAGTCTGGCTGAAGATATATCACTGAGGATATATCAATGAGGCAATGAGGTCAGGCTGAGGATATATCACAGAGGTCAGGCTGAAGATATATCAGTGAGGTCAGGCTGAGGATACATCACTGAGGTCAGGCTGAGGATACATCACTGAGGTCAGGCTGAGTTGATCTGGTGGACAAGGTCGGGACGACTGTGGGAATATGCAAATATTTGCAGATTAAGGCTGAGTGTGAAGATAAGTTGTGAAATATAAGATCTCTGACCCCACCCCCACAACACACTTGCCACCACCCACTGCCACCACTGTCACCACTGCCACCACCGCCACCACTATCACCAGTACCACCACTGTCACCACTGCCACCACCGCCACCACTGTCACCACTATCATCACTGCCACCGCTGTCATCATTGCCACCCCTGTCACCACTACCACCACTGTCACCAGTGCCACCACTGCCACCACTGTTACCTCCGACACCAACGCCACCACTGCCACCACCGCCACCACTATCGCCACTGCCACCACTGCCACAACTGCCACCACTGTCACCACTGCTACAACTGCCGCCACTGCCACCACCGCAACCACTGCCACCACTGTCACCAATGCCACCACTGCCGCCACTGTCACCAACGCCACTACTGCCACCACTATCGCCACTGCCACCACTGCCACAACTGCCACAACTGTCACCACTGCTACAACTGCCGCCACTGCCACCACCGCCACCACTGCCACCACTGCCGCCACTGCCACCACCGCCACCACTGCCACCACCGCCACCACTGCCACCACTGCCACCATTGCCACCACTGCCACCATTGTCACCACTGCCACCAATGCTACCACTGCCACCAGCCACCACTCACCAGCCACCAGCCACCATTGCCACCATCCACCATCCACCACTCACCATCCACCAACCACCACTCACCATCCACCACTACCACCATCTACCAGCCACAACAATCTATCACCACCCACCTAACACACCTCCCTCACAACCCACCACCTAATTTCACTTTCTCCCATTTCCATTACATGTTATTAATCCGCATTAAATTCCCTCATCCATCAATAACTGGCTTCATGTAAGCCATCAATAACTGGCTTCATGCAAGCCATCAATAAATAACAAAAAAGGCACAATACCGTGACTGGAACAATACACACACAACCCGCACATATAAAAGGGAGGAGCTTACGACGACGTTTCGGCGACTTGGACCATTTACAAAGTCACATAACACACAGAGACGGAGGAAGGGGTATTTATAGGCAGGCAGACAGGGGAGGGTACAAGAGAGTGGGGTAATAATGGAGAAAGTAGTGGAAGTGGTAGTAGTAGTAATAGTAGTAGTGGAGACAGTCATATACTAGGAAAGGAGCACTGCAATGAGGCTAGCGGCCCGCAAGGGTGGGACGAGAACACAGAGGGAGGAAAGGCGAATAAAATGAAGGACAAATACAAGGCAAAAGGAAAGAAAGAAAGGAAAACCCATAGGAGAAAAAAGGAGAAGGGGGAAGAGATGAAAGGGCCGTCGTAAGCTCCTCCCTTTTATATGTGCGGGTTGTGTGTGTATAAGTCATCAATAACTGGCTTCATGCAAGCCATCAATAACTGGCTTCATGTAAGCCATCAATAACTGGCTTCATGCAAGCCATCAATAACTGGCTTCATGTAAGCCATCAATAACTGCTTCATGTAAGTCATCAATAACTGGCTTCATGTAAGCCATCAATAACTGGCTTCATGTAAGCCATCAATAACTTGCTTCAAGTAAACCTTCAATAACTGGCTTCACGTAAGCCATCAATAACTGGCTTCATGTAAGTCATCAATAACTGGCTTCATGTAAGCCATCAATAACTGCTTCATGTAAGCCATCAATAACTTGCTTCAAGTAAACCTTCAATAACTGGCTTCACGTAAGCCATCAATAACTGGCTTCATGTAAGCCATCAATAACTGGCTTCATGCAAGCCATCATAGAAAGTTAGTCTTTTTTTCTAATTCATCTTAGAATTTCGACATCATCAGTCAACATATTCATATATCCTTCACTACGTAACAAGGTGAGGATTGAGCAGCACTAGGTCTACTGTCCTTGTAGACCTACTGCAGTAGGTCTACTGTCCTTCTGGTAGTCATTTATATAAATTAAAGGCCCTGGGGGGGGAGAACAGATCCTTGGGGAACCCCACTTGTCACATCATCCCCACAATGACATTTTCCCTGTTATAACTGTTAGCAGTCTCTTCCCAAACTAAAAGTCTCTCATCCGTTCACCTCTGGAGAGAGAGAGACAGAGAGAGAGAGAGAGAGAGAGAGAGAGAGAGAGAGAGAGAGAGAGAGAGAGAGAGAGAGAGAGAGAGAGAGAGAGAGAGAGAGAGAGAGAGAGAGAGAGAGTAAAAGTGGGGAAAGGGTATTTGCAATTAGCATAATTGGGTAAACCAGCAGTGTGCTGCTGCCTTATTCTATAAGGTAGTTGCACATTGGTAGTACATTTTAATACATGGCAGTACATGGTAGTACATTGTATTACATTGTAGTACATGGTGGTACATTGTAGTGCATGGTAATACATGATAGTACATTCTAGTACATGGTAGTACATTGTAGTGCATGGTAATACAAGATAGTACATTCTAGTACATGGTAGTACATTGTAGTGCATGGTAATACATGATAGTACATGGTAGTACATGGTAGTACATTGTAGTGCATGGTAATACATGATAGTACATGGTAGTACATGGTAGTACATTGTAGTGCATGGTAATACATGATAGTACATGGTAGTACATGGTAGTACATTGTAGTGCATGGTAATACATGATAGTACATGGTAGTACATGGTAGTACATTGTAGTCATGGTAATACATGATAGTACATGGTAGTACATGGTAGTACATTGTAGTGCATGGTAATACATGATAGTACATTCTAGTACAGGGAGGAGTGTTAGTGGTGGTGGGCTGAGGGCAAGAAGGTGCTCACCAAGCTTGCCCCATATGCTTCTACCTACCGGGATCAACCAGCCACCTTGTGATTGTGAGTCAAGAGAAGAGACGGAGGAACAAGGCTCAATACCGTGACTGGAACAATACACGAATAACCCACAGTAAAGGATGAGGGGAAGAAGGGGAGGGAGAGTAGGATGGAGAAAAAGAGAAAGGGAAAGAGAGAGAGCAGGATGAAGGAAAAGGAGGGAGGGGAAAGTGGAGATTGTGGTAAGTGATAACAGAGGTAACGTCATACATGACATATCTGACGTCACCAATCACTCACTCCCCCTCTCTCTCTCCCTCTCTCTCTTTCTCTCTCTCTTTAATGTACCTGTAGCCATTTTCAAAGGCTCTTTAACCCTCGCAGCCCGACCTGAGACCAGGTTTCCCTGTTGATCGGCTGGTCAACCAGACTGGGCAGCGGCCGCAGGTCCCCATCACAACTCGACTGATCCAACACTTGTAGCAAGAAGCTGACCAGATTTTTTTTAAACTTTACTCCCAGTCCAACATGGCACCGAGAGGTGATACATTCCTATACTTTCTCGCTTCCTGGCACTAAAAACCAGCAGTGGTAGCTGTGAGTCCGCCTCGTTCCCTTCATGTGGAATGATGGACAGTACCATCGT